>CAKNWT010044004.1:0-10850 GCA_932066315.1 Andricus coriarius | reverse complement strand
AGCAAAGGTGAAGAGAGTGGCAAATGCACTTGCACACCCGTAGTCCTGGACACAATTCTCTCATTCTTGAGGCGACGCTGTTGTTACAATCCATCATGACTTTACAACCGTCTGATCCAAACCAAATCACATTTTTGAATGGTATTTCACACCTATCAAATGAAGTTTTTATTAGCTCAAACAGTCTCCTAGCCGTAGCGCCCTCGTCCGCTCCATGGGGATCATCTTCGCAGAAACACTTGTTACAGATCCCAGAAACGAGAGCCTTAAGTTCCTTTGAGGTTCCTTAAGTTGCCTTAAGTTCGTTCTTCCTCCATTGAACCACCCCAAACTAATGAAGTAGAAACGGGACGGCAAGCATGATAGTCGCAGATACCTTGTTCAACTCAGGATCGTTGGGAACGCCAATAATCTTTCCGTTCTTCAGATGAATTTTGGCACATTTATCCAATCCAAAGTCCATCCCAATCTTTTCTGTGTACTTCTTGACGATATTTATGGCAGATTGAAGTATGCCTTTACCACAGGCATAGAGCTTCAGGTCATTCAGATGAGATAGTGAATCTAGTTTTCCAAAGAGGCATCAATCTCTCTATGCATATCACCATGTGTGGATGCACCTTCAAGCATTCAGATAGACAGATGATAAGTCTATGAGACATTGAATCGAAAGCTTTCCGGTAGTAAATGCAGGCCATTGACAGGAAGCGTCGATGGACTACAGCGTCTTTACAGACACATCTGTCAATTAGCAGGTTCTCTCGACAGACTGCTACACCTTTTTTCGAGCCACCTTGTTCGTACATCTCACACCACACAGAGACAATTCGCCGAACAATCCTGTTGTTTAGGACATCTATAAAGATCTTATACAGTGTGTTCAAACAAGTTATGAGGTTGATGATGCAAAACTAATCTTAGGTGGCAGCACCGAGCCGAGTACTAGACCCTCTGTCAATGAGATACGAATTTCAATCAAAGAAATTTCATTAATAAGTATAAAGTGCCATGTATACCTTGTAAACATAACAAAATATATTTTTCAAACTTTTTTATTAATATTTATCATATAGCATTTGTAAAAGGTTGATAAATCCTTTTCTGACTGTCACGTGAAAAGTGAGGTTAGGTTAACCATATATCCCAATGTATGTATAATTCCCACTATAAGTATAAATCACCTTCGCATGTAAGCACTAAGCATATATTGAAAGATTATTCATCCTCATATATTTATTTATAAGCAACCGTACATCAAGCGCAATATTTTCTTCGTCTCTCATCGACAGAGGGTCTAGTACTCGGCTCGGTGCTGCCACCTACAATTAGTTTTACATCACGAACCTCATTGGCCTGTAATTCTCTGGGTTAGACAAATTGCCTTTTTCGGTAGGAGTATAGTGCGTCCTAACACCAGCCACTGCGGAATGGGCGTCTCCGACTTTAAATATGAGGTGAATATGCGAGCCAAATATTGGTGTGTAGAAGTAAACTTCTTTCACCAGAAGTCCTTGATACAATCTGGTCCAGCACCGGAAAAGTTCTTCGTGCCTCTAAGTGCTTTTTTCACCTCTTCGGCAGTGATTGATGGACATTTCTCCTCTGATTTTATGAGGTCGCAAAATTCCTTGAAGCGGATGATATTGTCAGTATTTTCTTTCAACTTTAGTGTTTTCGGGATCTTCTATACCTCTTCCCTATCTTCTGTCCTTGCATCAGATAACAGCCGAAACCCTTGGTACAGGGACCCTACATCCGCAACCCTTAAACGCGTTTCATGGCTTTGTCATAGTTGGTTTACAGAGCTTAGTGAGGATCCGGTTTACTACAAAGTCTGGGATTTTGTTGACAGGAGGAGGGATTTATTTGGAAAGATGGCGGACTTCTGAGAGTCCTGGTTTAGAATGTTCCCTGAGGATAGAGAGGGGTGGTACATGTTGGGATTTAACCTTTTTGGGAGTAGTTTTAATTGGCGAAATTGAAGGCATTAAATCACATAGTTCGGCGAAGATTCTTTCGACCTGGTGATCTGGGATATGGTGAGCAGGGAGAGGAATTTTTTGGGGAAGATGGCAGACTTCTGAAGGTCTGCGTTCAATGGGATTTTTGACGATAGAAAAAGAAGGAGGGGAAGAAACTTAGCCCTCGGTTAGGTGAGGAAGATCTGTGGGAAATCGCGAGGTGCCAGGTTGCTCAATTTCTGCTAGAGTGGTACCACTGGGTTTTACAATATTATTGGCTGACGTTCTTTTGTTAAATCGCGTCAGGTGGAAAAAGTCACGATCTTTTGTAGGTAAGCTGCTTACCGACTCATCGTCCTCACTGAAAACACCTGCCGATCCATTGTCGGGCGAAGATTCCCTGGAGAGGCCGTTGCAGGATCCGACCTGGATATTTTGGACGGATGGGATTGGTTTACGTCTTCCGAGTGCTTGCCGTGGGTGGGAGGTGCCACGTCCTTTGTTAGAGCAAGTGAGACAGATGTATTTCGTCGGGGATTGCCTTTGAATTTTCAAGGTGGTCGTTTGATTGAACGTGGTGGGTTGAGATGCCTAGAGGCCTAGAACGTCTTAGAGCGATAGCCGGTATGCCGCATATCAGATTGAGGGAGGAAAAAGGGAAGGGAGGCCTTATCGCGACATCCGGTTTGCCGGCTGCCTGACGCAGTAAAGAGGAAGGGTAGAGAGAGAGAGAGAGAGAGAGATTAAAGTTTGATGTAGTTATTAGTCAGTAAAGGTAACCACTTACCATGATTGCGTAGAATAAGTTTTATTTATCAATGTGTACAAAATGGTGTAGTAGAACTCATGGCTTACAACCGGACTACCAGGCTGTTTTTTCTTGCTGCTACAGGAATACCTAGCTGCAACAGATCTCTCTATTTTCGCTTGAGCACGGCCTTTTATAGCAGTACACCCAGAGAGTTTCACGAGAGGCCGTATAGAGAGGGCAAAATCGAGTAGTGAGAGGTGCTTGCGCAGCAGATCTAAATCTTAATATCTAATGTGGTCGACTTAATTTCTGTCGGTAAAACAAGTGACTGAAAGAGGGAATCAATACATTGGGTTGAGGTAATTTAGTTTATATTATTATATTGATTTCCTCATAATTTTACTGCTTATGCGCGTATAACAACATAATTAGTAGTGGTGCAGTGAAACCCGATGCAAAGAAGATTGAAACTGTTCGAAAATTCCCTACTCCCAAAAATCCTCCAAATATTACGCTGTTTTTAGGTCTTGCGGGATATTATAGAAGATTAAGAAAAGACTTTACAACAAAAAGCAAACCCTTAACCAATCTCTTAAAGAAAGGAGTATCGTTTATTTGGGGTCCAGAAGAAGAAGAAGGTTTTATAAGTTTTAGACAAGCCTTATGTCAAAGCCCTATTTTACAGTACCCAGATTTTCAAAGAACATTAACTATAACCACTGACGCCTCAGAATACGCAGTATGCGCCGTACTAAGCCAAGAAAAGCAAGGAATATATCTTCCAATATCATATTATTCTCACGTATTAATTAGTGCTGAATGTAATTATTCCACCTCTGAGAAAGTATGTCTTGCTGTTTTGTACGCAGTTCATCAATATCGACCTTATGTACTTATATGGAAAAGAATTTACCATAGTCAGTACCAGGATTAAAACTAGGAGATTACAAATACAATTTCAAATATAAGCCCGGAAAATTAAATACGAACGCAGATGCCCTTTCTAGAAATCCACTTGTGGAAAGCTCTTCAGAAAAAAGGGGAAAAGAAGACAACAAGAAACATGCCAGGTTACTGCCAGTACAGACACGCCAAACTAAGCAAAATACAGACAAACCTGTAACGAGAATCTCAAGTCGAACTGCGGTAAATATAAAAAAGGATCCTCATTCAAAACAACTATTACGAAACATTCTACCTCAGGAACCCAGCGAGTAACCAGCAAGCCTAAGGACAATCAGTCACTGACCGATTCTGCGTTGAGACCTGCTAGCGGAGTGAAAGAAAGCAGTATGAGCAAGCGACTGCCACGACGACGAGTAGAAGAAAAAAGAGAAGTGAAATTCAACCTAAATTTCGTGAATCCAGTTCAGAATCAGAATATAGTTCCAACGACCCCGATATACCGGTAATCCCTATACTTCGAAAGGAACGAAGTGTTTTGCAGAAGAAACCCAAAAATCAGAAGAGACGGGAAAAGATGCACAAATAAGAGCCATAATATCATTGAGCCCTCCACAAACTGATAGTTAGGACAGTTCATCGGAAGAAGAAAAACAAGAAAATAATGAACAAAAAGAACTTAATGATTCAAGGTTATCTATAGAAGAATTAAAAAACTCATTTTCACAATTGAATGAATTCTTAGAAACTCATAAAGATCTAGAATCAGACAGCGAAACAGAATTCGAACAACGAATAAACTTAATGATAAACTGGACTGAAAATGAATTAAAAGGGCTCGAAAGTCAAGCAGCCGAAAATGAAGAGTCTAACAAAGAAAGTGACAATGCACAGGCTGTAATACAAATAGACCAACCATCAGCAAAAGAAATAAAAGTGTATGCTGAACAACGCAAGAGTGTAACCTTTACACCCCAGGAAAAGATAACTACTACCCCAGATGCGTTAGCAACATTTCGACCTTCAACTTGTGCATTACCACCAGCATTATTGACACCATTTGGAAAACCATGCGAAATTTCAGAAAATTGAGAAAATATCGAAGTATCAGACTTTATAAACCCCAAAAAACAGAATTAAGCCAATCTTAAGCACGCAATACTCAACCCACAATAGAAAAACAGAGCCCGACCTAGCAGGAACTTCTATCACTAGTGTATAACCCGAGCTACCTGTTACATATACTTAGCTAGTTAATAGCAAGAACCCGCTCCAAAAAAAAAACTTGAAAAGAAAACTTAACTTATCTAAGAGAATATTATGTTCGTTTTTCATCACAAGACTGCGAATTTACCACACTGATAGAACGTCTCCTAATAGACATAAAAGAAATTGACCCTTTAGAAATCAAAGAACAGCATCCAAAATTAGGTCAAGTACTAATATCCCCCTCGAGGCCGACATAAAATCTACTATTATTAGCAAAGAAAACCATTTTGACCACCTGATTAAGGAAAATCTCAAATTTGTACTTCACAGCTTACGTGTGGTACTAGTAAGAGAAAATGCAAACTCCTTCACGATTTCAACTCATGGAGATTTAATGGAAAATTTGCCAAAAGTGATATTTTCGACAGCTTAAAAGGAATTTTTAAATATAGCGACATTGAAATCACGATATTCCACGGTACTGTGTGTATATCCCCTGAGGAAGATCGGAATCAGATAATAATCGAAAACCATCAAGAGAAAATTGGAGGAAATAAGGGAGTTAACAAAACTTATGGACAAATAAGAGAAAGGTTCTTTTGGCCAGGCATAAAAGAGCAAGTTACTGATTTCGTGAGGAAGTGTTGTATCTGTCAAGGACGAAAAATTATTAGAGCGAAAACCCATGAGCCTATGATTATAACAGACACCGATAGACATCTACCTTCGATAAGGTATTCCTCGACACTTTCGAACCATTACCGATAACTCCAGATGGAAATAAACACATTCTCACTATACAAGATAATTGATCAAAGTATTGCATTGCTGTAGCCACACCAGACACAACAGCAACAACAATAGCAAATTCCCTAGCGAAGAATTTGATTTCACAATATGGCGCCATACTAACTGATCGGGGAAGCGCTTTTGTAGAAAATCTTGTAAGAAACCTATCAAAAATATTTGGAATTAACCAAATAATTACTTCAGGATATCGACTTCAAGAAAACGGGGCGTTAGAATGAACTCATGCAGTATTAGTCGACCTAGTTCCCCTAGTTCATTCCCTTCCTATAAAAAGTTAGAAACTTACGTGTCTTATTTAAAAGATTTAATAATGAGGCTGCCCGAAATCAAAATCATAGCAGCCAGAAATTTAATTAATAGTAAATAGAGGTCTAAACAAATATATGACAGAAAGAGAAATCCTTTTAATGAAAAAGTAGAAGATAACGTATATGTAAAAAGGGAAATCAAGACCAACAAATTAGATAATAAAAGTCACTCAAGGTTGCTTTTGAGTAACCTTAAGTAAAGAACAATATAATAACCCAGACTTCCCTTTACAGGAAGGCAGAATGAATACTGCTGACTTAATCAGCCAAGGGACAAGTTTATTCATCGTTACTTCGACGTTATATTCCCAAACGGACCCTTGGGAGAGTTATCGGCTGAATATAATTTTTCTAAACCTGCTTTTAGTGTAGGCAAGACAACAGCCCACCTGATGAAAGGAGATTCTATGTTAAATGTTTGTTGGAAGATGTAAAACATGGAAATTTGTTTATCCAAACAACTGGTGGAGAAACAAAAATTAAAAAGGCGGAATATGTTGCCGCAAGAAAAATTTTAACAAAGGTTGTTAAGCTGCATTTCTTTAGCGAAGAGAAAATTAAATCCCAGGAAAATGAAGTAAAATTTGTACTCTGCCCAGAGGAAAATTCCATTTTAGGAATTAAACTATTCAAGTGGGAAAACTGTTGTGCATATTGCTACCTACGCGTTCATACCATACAAGATTGTTCCGAACAAATTAAAAGGAATAAACACTTGATAGAAACAGAGCCTATAAATTCTGAAGATTTTTGGGATTCTATCCTCAATGATATCTCCAATTCTATCCCTAATATCAAAGAGTAGATATAGTGCTAAGTTTCTTCATAACTTGTGCAAATTACGTGTTCTAACAAGCGAAGATTGTAACCAAATAATTTTAGGAATATATATGAAGGGTCGGGGAACAAAAGGGCCTAACTCCTTTCCTCAAAATTTTTCAGGACGCCAAAAAAACGTTCGCTCGATATCCCTGTGAGATAGGACCTTAACTGACTTTGATGAATTTTTGAAAAATGAAAAAAAATGTATAATTTTTTCAGCTTACATCCTCAGAACGGCGTTTAGTTGAAGAGTCCAAAAATGTGTAAAAGTCAATTTCGAAAAATTTGTGGGACCCTTCATATGTACTTAATGTTATTAATAGCTAAATTTATAATACTGTAATGGTGGAATGAAAAGGGGGGAAAAATCAAAAGAGAAGGAGGAAGATTTGGAGGTTGCCTTCTCACCTTCTCTTTTCATAAAAATATTACAACATCAAAAATAAAATTAAAAAAAATGGAAGAGAATAAAAGGATGAGGATTTGGTGGTTGCCTTCTTTCTTCCCCTTTTCTTAGAAAGATTCGCATAAAATACTCCATATAAAAATTATTAGCATAGTTCTCTTTATAGATTAAAATATGGACTGCCCAAAATCAAATCTAAGATACAATCAATGGAAATTATAAATTATAAATTTCGGAAATTGAAATATTTGTGGTAATTTATCAATTCGTTTATTTTATAATTCCGTAATTGCATAATTCGGCAATTTTATAATTCGGTCTTGAAAACTTTAGTTTAGGATATTTTTAAATTCGGAATTTTATTCATTTTCAATTGAAAATCTTGTCATTATTTGAAATTTTGGAAATTTTACATTCGCGACAAGAGGTAACTCTCGCGACACATTTTCCACATTCGGCAGTACAGTGGAGGCACCCCCTGGTAATAATAAAGCTGAGTAATATAGATTAAGTGATTAGTATATTGGTATTTTTAATTATTTTTTATACGGCGCAGCCTTAACTTTACACCGAATTTCTTCATTGAATTTCGGTGACCTATTTCGCTTGATTAATCAGTGACTTTGACTGAATATTCAGTGAAGCAATTATAGATTTTTACTGTTATGAAGTCAAAATTATTGATTACCTTAGTGATTTTATTCAGTGAATGACTTTGCGCTGATTATTCAATTCTGTTGATTGATTATTCGCTGAATTTTCAAAGGTTGACAGTAAAAACGACAGATCACAGATTAGTTGCTGACTTTATTCAGTAAACCATTTCGCACTGATACAAATTTAGAGAGTACGAAAAGTGATTCAGTGTATAACATGGTGTTGAATGGCTTGCGTGATCCATTGATTAACCACCTCGTGATTAAGATCAAGAAAAACATCCGGATGTTCACCCAAATCTTTTCCTTTAAAAAGCAATACTCCAATGAGTTGATGCTCCTGTAGCGGAGGAACCTGGACGGCTAGGGGGCCTCCTTCATCGCCATAGCAAGTACCTCATCTTTTAGTTTCATCAAGAGTACACATATTTTGTTCTGTAATTATTGTGAGGCTATTCCGGAAAATATACTGACACTGCGCCAATGGAATTATCGGTAGTCTGACTTGCATCAACTGCCCAGGAAATACACGCCGGTGGCTGAAATTTCAGAGATAAGTATTTTTAATTATATTGTTTTGTGTACAGTAGAAATCCGATAAGTTTCTCATTTCGGGGCTGTTGGGGCATTGTGCATCCCCAGCCACTAAAAATGCCATACGCTACACGAGGTGGAGGGGGTAGATCTCCAAGAAAGAGCCTAATTGGCCTATGAGGACTTTCTTCGAAGTTGAAAGGTGGAGAAACTTCAATCAAAGCTAAAAATTAAATTAGTTAGAACTTATTTCTTGGCTAATCGATTTTTGAGAAATTTGTTTTCTACTTAGAAGGTGAAAGCAGTAAAAAATCACCTAGTTGGTTAGCCGGTTCGATTGTTATTTTTCTTATGATAATGTGAGTAGTTCTGCTGTCACCCGAAATTGAATGAGTTAAAATTATGTAATTGGGGAATGTAGGCGTAGCAGATAAAGATGAAAAAACACAATAACGAAGTACTAAGACAAATACGGCAGATAATATAGTACCAGAGCACGCAATACGGTTACTTATTTGAATACTGATAATGTAGGGAACGTTTTCAAGCGATACCGGTCTACCTTCGTTACGTCCATCTTTATCTAGCCTAATTACACGTTTTTGGCGAATGTGAACAGTGGTGGATTCGTCTGCAAGAAAGATATGAATCAATTTATTATTTGTAATCGTTAACTATTTAATAAATAATTATAAAGATAATTCAACTTCTATATGGATATATGTGTGTGTGCGCGTGTGTGACGTGCCGCGAGAAAAGTGACCTCAGGGTTAAAAAATGGATGTTCAGGTTTTTGATGCTATTGATAGTTTGTATATCGCTTTTTCATATTAAAGAAGAACTGAATTTTTATTTGCATAACTGCAATCTTTAATGAGCTGCAAATTGAGGCGTAAATCGCCTATTTCGACTCGTGCGGATGGCCCGCGAACTCCACTTCCTCGCTCAACGCGGAGTGAGAACATGCACTCGTAAGTGGAATTCCGGAGGCCCGCAAACTCCAATGTCCCTTTTCTCGCGACACACACACACACACACACATATATATACTGTTTAATATTATAAAAATGAAGTTTGAAACAATTACAAATTTTCATACAATATGGTGGAACAATAGTACTGCGCAGAAGAGTGCGAAAACGCATCATGCGCAACGCGAAACCTAATTTGATTCCATAATGGGAGAGTTTACCGTTTACTGAGGCATTAGCGAACTTACATAAGTGGCGGCGAATTTCGAACTCAAATTAAGCAAAGTTTTTTAAAGAAAATTATGAAAAATGACTGGAACAAAATTTAAAACATAAACTGCAGCAAAATGAAATGTTAAACCGCAAAGTCTAAACGCATTATTGAAAAGGAAAAGGAAAGATTTTTTAGAGAGGTAAGTTTTGAAAGATAGTGAAAGATCTAACTTACCTACTGTTGTTCAAAACTTATGTTTCTACTAAATCTGTCGTTTCCTCTTTAATAATGCTTTCTAACTTTGCAGTTCACCTATGAAAGTTTGCTGACGCCTGCTAGTGAGCAATAATCTTCCTCATTTTATTAATGGAAGAAAAAAAGCGAAGTTTGCTGACGTGTAATCGGGCAACGAAATCTAGTATTTTGTAAATCCAAAATTGCAGGGCCGATGGTCCGCAGTCCAATTTCATTAATTGCAGTCACTTATTTCATTTGAATAGTCCGGAGTGTTTATTTCAAGTAAAATTGAGTTTAAATTCTGGAAAAGCAAGCGTAAATTTTGGAGGCCATATGGCGACCCACTCTTTAGAGTTGTTTCCTTTATTTAATTTTAAAACTTTCAAAAGTGTATACAGTTCCAGCAGCCTTTGATTTAAGAAAATAAGAAGAATGGGACGGAAGGGAAACAGAACAGAATTTAATAGAAAAAGTGAGTTTCACTTACCAATATTCTCGCCTAATGTATCTGAAATTCCTTGCGTCAAAACTGCACAAAATATAAGGAGGCTCAAATAGGGCAGCTTCCTCATTGTAACAAAAAATTAGTTATTAATTATTGGAAAGAAATTGCCCGAATAGAAAATAATGGTGGTATTTTCTCGTTCGGAATTATTACAAGAAAGAAAAGAATACACTCTGACTGGGAAACTTTGTTTGCAATACTTGATAATTTCGCAAAATTTATAGCACATGATTGACAACTTTATAAACGATGCCAGTTTTAATTGCGAGCAAATTTCAAGTTTCTATTTTATGGTCTTGTGTTTTGCGTGGTCTATTAACATTGTATATCTGCTACAAAAATATGTTTAATTTCATTGTATTGACATAATAAAAAGCGACAAGAATCCGCCGCTGTGCTTAGCCTTGATAAGTATGATTTAGCCGTATAATGAAGTAGTGGAGAGCGGGGCACTGACGTCAGGGCGGATAAGGTGGGCACCCCTCTAAAAATTTATAAAACAAGTAAAAAAATTCCATTTCTCTTTTATTGCCATCTACTAATCGTATACTTGTATTTGAAGC
>CAKNWT010043901.1:0-11154 GCA_932066315.1 Andricus coriarius | reverse complement strand
CGACTGTTTATACGGCGCTCCTGATTGGTCCAGCTTAAATATTTTATAACTCAAAACCTAAAACTTCAACTGATTTTTGAAAAAGTAATTTTCTTGTTATTTTTTAAATTTTTATACAGCTTTATAAGTCCGGAACTTGAGTCTGGAACATCCTGTATATATATTAAGGTGGCTGAAAAAATGGAAGTCTCTTTGATTTGTCCCCCATGAAAGCTTCCGTTTCGCGAAAAAACAACTGTGATTTTTTTCAAATTTTTTGAACAATGGGATCTTGGTTCTCACGGGGGTAAAGCACCACCAAACGTAAAATATTCTTACTTTCACACATGTTTGATATACAAATTTCTAGTTTTGCTTAGATATTGTAGATTGTGGTAAGAAAAGTTAATAGAATGAAAAGGTATACGGAAGTTTAAAAACCGCCCCTGGAAATTAAAAAAACACCCTGTTTCAAACAAAAAATGAATTTTGGATCTTCCTGCAGTTTCTATTGCCAATCTTTCGTGAATTTGAAGCAAAATAATCACGAACATAATTTTTTTTAAATTGCCTACAGAATAGATGACATAAGGCACACTTATTGGTCAAAAACTATACCTTTTAAATTTTTTATGCCAGATATCTTATTTTATTAAACAAAATTCTATAAAAAATAGTTATACAGATGTATGAAAACATATGTAAAGATACCACGTATTGTATGAATGGTAAGTAACATCTCCAAGAGGGAATAAACTACTCTTAATTATTTTATTTATTAATTTAAGGAGAGTGGAAAATCCAACCTCGTAAAGTAAAAAAAAAACCTTTTTTAACAAAAAATTGATTATCGAGCTTCTTGCAACTTTTCATCCAACTTTTAATCCCTATTTGCATTCTTTCAAATAGAATAATTTAATTCTTTATCAGGAAATTTGTATTTTTCGAAGTATTATACAAAAATAAAATTATTTTTGTGACTTGTACGAGAAAATATAATCTTTTTGCATTCCAGGTTCGTTTATTCTATCTTAGGGTTGTTACTAACCATTCATAAAACGCATGGTATCTTCATATATTTTTTGATCAATCTTTATATGTATTTTTATATAGAAATCTCTTTCATTGAATAAGCAATCTATAACACAAAATTCAAAAGGGGTAGTTTTTGACCACTAAGGGTGCCTCATCGCATCTATTTTGTAGCTAATATTTATTTAATAATGTGCGTAATTATTTTGTTTTAAATCCATAATATATTTGCAATAGAAACTGCAGGAGGTTCGAAAATTCATTTTTAGTTCAAAAGAGGGGTGTTTCTTAATTTCTGGGGGAGGTTTTGAACTTTTCTATACTTTTTCATTTTATTCCCTTTTCTGACCACTTTATATGATATTTAAGCAAAACTAGACATTTTTGATCAAACCTGTGAGAAAATACGAATTTTTTACGGTTGGGAGTGGTTACACCCGTGAAAAATTCACCGTTTTTTTTTTTTTACCAAACTACAGCTTTTTGGGAAGTGAGCCCACATATATAAGGAAGTGGGAGAGTTATATTCCAGAAAATCTTATCCACTGCCGGCGAAATAGCACCCGCTGCCGGCGAAATAGCGGTAAGGTTTTAGCTGTAACCACATCTCACGATCATGAGATGGATGGTTACAGTATGTGACGGAATCAAAACGACGGATGCACTGCCAGGTACGATCCAGCGAAGGCTTGGCACCTCTGAGAGCACTGATGATCAGGATGACTATCTTAAGAGAATGTTCTGAGTCAAACATGAGTGACATTGGTGTCGACTGGTGCTAAAAATATGATATCAAACATAGTTCATTTTTTGAAGTCAAAGAGAACTATGTCAAGTGTTGAGTGTTTGACAAAGACTTCATCTCCCTTCGAGCGTTTGTCGGAGCAGTATCAGGGCCAATGCTGTAGGAGTGACATAGATAGTAATAAATCAATCTTAGTGCCGCATTGTGGCTTTGGATGTCCGTCGTTCCCACTTGAGTTGGAGAACCAGATATTATATGCGCTACGTGCTTGGGGCGTGCATGACATACTCTGCAGCTATCATTGGCAAAGTCTTGGCTCCAATTGCGGCGATACAATGCTAAAGTGGAAATTACACCACCTTCGCACACTACAATAAGACCCTCTGTACCCGATCTTAATCCAGGTGATCCAAGGAAAACACACGTTAGCTCAATTGACATCGAGTGCTCCTTCATATTTCTGCGGAAGGAGCTGTACATTGTCTTATCGAGGAGCTGTTGGTGGACGTTTTTCTCTTGTGCTTTCTCCATTCAGGCCTGCATGAGTGAGTACTCCAGATGGATAATTTTCCTAATACATTTTCCTCACCCCTGATGTTGACGTCGAGGCCAAGTGCTTCAGCAGCTTTCTCCGCTGTTTGAATATAATTGCCCCATTGCCCAATTCTTCGTGTCTGTTAACCATTTCAAGGAAATTGATTCTATTGTGAAAACACTTACGGTTGACCACTCCGCGGTCACCTTGATGACGTGAGATATAAAGTCACGGAACATACGACTTTAAGTGAAAAAGTGTTTTCATGAATACAACCTTTCGTGTCCAGATGTCTATATGAATACAATATAATGACCACTCTACGTTGAACGAAGACATTGATTATTTAGAATTCGCAATAAATACAGGCAAAAACTCGTCAACGCAGTTTACTCCAGCTCTTTAAAACCTAGCTCGAAAATTAAACCACTCTATTTCCACTAAAATAATACAGAAAATTTGAATTTGAAAATCTTCTTATTACAGCAAACTGGACTTGCCAAAATGTTTCTACTGCCAACAACGGAAACGGGAATTCCCTGGGTCATAGTAAAAACCATACGGGAAGCGAAAATGGCACGAAAAGATGAAGATAGAAGAAAGAATAAACGGAAGAGTTGCTAGAATCCATAATAGCATCAGCAGACTGGGAAACACTTCGAAGAGAGAGAAACAAAAAATATCCAAACGTGAACAGGCGGACTATTAAAATGATAAAAAACTATTTCTTGCTTATGGTTATCAAAAAACCAATGTGAGCCTTGAATGGAAAAAAGATCATGATTATGAAATTGACCTAAATATTGATAGCAGGACTCTAGCAGGCTTTCAAAGATAACTCAAGGAAGTTTTAGGTATACACCTGAACGCCCGCGAGGGATGGAGGTGTAATCGAATTCTTAGCTGAAAAGTTCGACTCGGTACGACCCTGTACTAAAGGGTTGTCCGCCCATATCTGAGATGAGGCAGGATCATCCAAAGGGTTCTGCAATGCCGGGCGATAGAGCATTTCCATTTTATTTTCAGTTTAGCCGTCTATGATTTGATCATTGTTCACACTTTTTTTGTGTTGCCCATCACGTTTTATAGTGCCCATTTTAGGACCGCCGTAATGTCACCATTTCTGCGAGCTGCCTACTCCAGATCTTCCAGTTCTGTCAAGAGCTGGGTGATCTCATCCTAATTGTAAATCGTAGTAAACCGAATATTTGTAATTGATGCCTTTTATTGTGTGCGCTCGATTCTTAGTATCCACTTCGTATCCCCACCCCTTTCGGCATTACCTCGCAATGGTCAACAAAACTATTCTTAAAACAATAAAAAAATACTAACAAAAAATAGTGTATCAGTTTCCTTTTTAATTTGAAATCAAAAACATATTAAACGTATCCAACTTCGCGCGCCCCACTATGTGTTACGTAGTAGAAAAAGTCGCCAAAAGTCATAATAAGATATTCTTAAAATTAATAGCGTGCTGTTATCTAGACAAGAGAAAGTAGATCTGATGAAGTTTTGTTTTCACTTTGATCAAATATGTGGCTCTTGGGACTTATGCGAACTCGGAACAAATGTCTTTTATGGGCCTTTAAAGGAATTTATATTTCAGCGGCCCCGGACGGAGTCCTAATGGCAGCGCGGGGTCGCCACCACTTTTATCGATTTCGGCACAACACTTTAGCATTTGCTCTGACCGCTTGAAAAAATAAACTTTTGTCGTATATTTTAAACTTTACTTCAATTTTTACGTCCACAACGTTCCTACCTTTCACGGTTTGGAGCGCGGAGAGCGTTTTGATACACAATAGTGAGGCAATGAATTTGGATAGAAACTCGACGACGGACCAGTGGGACTCTCACACAGCATGATCCCTGGTCACAAAGCTTCATTGCGCGCATGCACATTGCATACTCTGTCGTTGTGAAATCCTATTAGCTACCTCTTGAAAACAGAATACGTATGCGGAGCGCCTCCGGAACCGCTGAAAGAACAAGACGCAACCTTAAAAGAGAAAGCGCCATTAAAACCAATCGCGAAAAGCAGGCACTCCCTGAGAGATGATACCGATTTCAGGAAAGGAAGGAATCTGAACATTCAGATTCCTCATATGCCCTAAGATGTAACTAAAATGGAGGCAGCCCTTTGTCAGGATCTCGCTTTTATTAATTATTGTGTTTAAGGCCAGCGAGAGCTTCAGCTGATTCATACCGAAGGTTGATACCGGCGCTAGATCAAAAGATTAAAAGGCGTTTGCACCAACTGAACAAGAAGGGTTTGAAAGTTCGCACAACAACTAAGGATCTACCACCACACACTAAATAGGCAAAGCGAAAAAGGGATGAGAATAAAAAAAAAGAAGAGGTGGATCAGGGAGAATCAAACGTTTCTCGTCAACCCTTCGCGCCTCTTCAGTGATATCCCTCTTTTTGTCGGGATTCCGCCCAAGATCGAGGAGGGCGAGTCATTCCGAAGAGAAATGTACGAGGTTCGACACATCTTGAAGAAAGACACTAAATATTGCATCGATAAATTTACGATTGAAAGTTATTTTACTTACCCACATCCCTTATAATAGATTTCTCAAAGCTCAAAGCGGTATTTTATTTATTTGTTGAGCTCCAGGCGCGCATGCGCCAACCGGACACTTAAAAACTCAGCAAAGTGGGCGTGGGTAAGATTTTCTGCATAAAAAAGAAGCGAACGCGAGAATTACTGTATGACACGAGGCCAAGAGAGCAAAAATCAATAAAAATAGAACACGAGGATCTGCGAGGATGCTAAGCTTTCCAGTAAAAAATCAGACCTCACCTTAACTGTTCAGTATCTTAAGTTAACACAATTTTAATTTGAAACATGAGAGAAAGTTAAAAATAACAAAAGCGGGCGACTATTCTGCTTCGCACGATGACTGCTGAACGAAAGAGATCTTGGCTTATCGGTTGGCGAGCGATCGGTTGCCTTATCGGCTGCTTTCGGCGCTGCGCTGTGGTTGGTGGAGTTCCGCTCAACTTGCTCCCTGGCGTGCCGCCAAAACGGAAGAAGGTGCAGGGGCGGCTTCATTGAAGTCTGCAACGGAAGCTCTCGTTCTCTCTGACAGGAGAGTTGTCCGCATTGGCAACTAGAACGCAACAAATCTAAGATAACCAGACCTGATTCGCATCCCATCGTGGGAGTTTTGAGAACACTGACTTCTCGTCCAGTGCCGTAGCGTTGAGCGCCCTGTTAGGGAATGTGAGAAGACTTCCTCCCTCATACGGATTACTGGTGCAGACCAAGGTCTTGCTCCAAGGCGACTTCATTCGTTCCCAAAGCCTCGGCAAAACGATCCGAGGTCATCCCTGGCTCTAGAGGCATCCAAGGTTCCCAGCCAGGTTCCAGGACAATTGAAAACAGCAAGTGGAAAGGCGGGAACCAGATTTAAATACGGAATCTCTATTTTTAAACGAAGACGGCAGCAAGCGAATCTCAGTTCTCTCTGCGCATCATAGTTCCAAAATTCCTCGTTGTTCCCCGTCGATTGAATGTTGAGAGAAGGTCATACGCAAAATAAAAAACACAACGACGGATTCACTATACATTTTTAAAATTTATCTTAAGCATGATCTTGGAGTATCGTGCCACGTGACGGAGAGGTCGAGTTTGTGCTTAATGAATAAAATAAACTGTATCATGGAGTTATGTGACGACCTCATAACTTCTGAAAAGAAACGCTCACAAATCACTGCCGAAAAGGTGAAGAAAGCACTAAGGGGCCCACAGTGGGATGAATTACATGAGAAATCAGCAAAATTAGACAAATGCGCGTATCCAAAAATTGGCAAGTTATTCTTAAGTGTTTGAACATGCTGATTTCAAATCTCGAATCAACACTTAAAAGGAAAACAAACTGGCGGACCGAAAGTGAATATTTACGTTACTAAAATGATTCCGACTTTTGTCTAAATCGGACAAATTGACGGTTTTGAGGTGACTTTTTTGAAATCTCAAAACAATTTTTTGAAAAAAAAATGGCGGACCGGAAGTATTCCTTTACACTACTCACAAGCAACGTCTTCATTAGAAATTATTATTTGAGTGTCTTAAAAGTTTTTTATACAAAAGTTTGAATAAGAATTTGGGAAAATGAAAATCGTTTCCCTGAAATGAAGGTAAAATTTGAGATAATTTTGGAACATTTAGTTATAATGCATTCAATACAAATGTTATTCTTTCTACAATCAAAACAACAGTAAAAAATGATTCATCAGGATTTTCATCGTCGTCGTCAGAAGAAGTGCGGATTTTAATTTATCTGTTAGATTATTTCATCGATTATTTGAACTATACTGTATCTTTGTCACCATCATATAATAGATCGTTGCTACTGATAAATTTATTTTCCTTGAAAAAAGTTTGCAACTGAAAAAAAATTTCATTTCATGTCATTTAGCTTTTATACTGAAATTCTATTATAATTCTGTATAATAATTATTAATAACAATTAATTTATAAATTTTTGTTCAATCTTCTGATTTTATTTCAAGTCTCCTGACAAAAAGCTTCTGAATCTTGACCTTGACCGTTGGCAACGCTGGTAGTAACACTCGCTCGGGACTGTGCGCGTGACAAAACGTGCCAACCGTGACACCACATGTAAATTTTGGTTCCCAAAGTCAGGTCTGCAGCATTCCGCAGCAAGTTTTTATCGATTTCGAACCTTAGTAACATTTTAAAAAATCTGCAATGTACAAAAGTCTGGGATCTCCTGAGATCATAACTATTTTTATACTTCTATCCAGGTTATTAAATTCACACGCTTGCTTGAAATGTACACATTCAACACTCTTTTAAATACATAATGCAAACAGTTGAAAAAAATGTATACAAAAAATACTCTACGTACCTCTGACATTGTTGGCCCTTAAACCGTTTTAAAATCGGCAGCGTGAAAGTTGAATAATTCGAAGCCTAGAAGCCGGTCCTTCTAGAATAGGGTGTAGAAACACCTATTGTATGAAACGTAAGACATGAAAATTGAAAATGTTAAAATTCATTTTTCGGGATTTGCCGATTTCTTTATGTAATCCAGCCCATTGTGGGGCACCAAGAACTTCTCCGATTCAGGATCAACTGGTATCAAGAACTTCTGCTGGAAGAAGTTTACCTTACATAGCAGAATCTGACCCGGATCTTCAACTCATATTTAAGGCCGAAGACAGCTATTCCTCAGTGGTTGGTATTAGGGCGATAACATGAGCCCCCACATCTTTTGCATTAAATTTCTGTCACTATCTGTCACACTAGGCGTTTCACCTTCTTAACTCTGCGGCGAGACTAATCATTGCGAGCATAATGTCACTCATGTATTTTATACAGAAGACCTGAAGATCTATGTTTCTGAAGCAAATGAGCTTTAGAATGCTTTAAGTATTTTCCACAGGTACACAGGAGTGATTGGTGTGGACTTTGAATTGGACAAGTGTGCCAACATAAATCTGAAGCGAAGAAAAATTTCTGGCTTTCCCGAGGTTTTCCAATCTGTCAGCGTTGATCAAGATACCTGCGACTTAATGCTTTTTTTCCGGTTCGGCTCTATTCGTTTGAAGTGGTTTCATAGATGCAGCACTAGCTCGCGACCTTTGAAATCGCCACATGTAAGATCATGGACATTCAGAAAAGCTCATAAGCGAATCATAAATGAATTTTTCTGCGTACAGCTTACGTCGTTGCAAATTGCTTGAAATGCACGGAAACTTTTGCAGAAATGTAGAACATCAGTTCTTGTCGAAGGAGCTAACATTCGTTTTCCTGAATAGGACGTAGGCCACATACTATTTAGGTGTCTCTCTCTTTCGCAGATATTATGTATCACCATAGACACAATGCGGCCCTAAGAGTGCTTTAATACCACCTGTGTCGCTCTTACGGTGTTGGCAAAAATTGTACAGAACATAGGGGGTCATTAACGGTACTATTAATTTTGACATTAGGGTCAATTTTCACGATCATTTGAAAGTCAAGACGATTTTTTTAATGGCAACCCCTATTTTTGACTACGGATTTTAAATTTTCTATAAAGAACTCTGGAGGAAAATCAGTATTTTTCTGTAAAAAAGAAGACCCCGGGGTTTCCGGGGTCTCTGATCACGAATGTGGAGTGAAATTTGAAAAATTTACGTGAGGGAACCCCTCCCCCCCCAAACTCCCCAATTTTTCGATATTTTCGGAACTCGGTGAAAACATGACCCTGAAGGTTTTTAGGGTCACAATTGGACCCCAGACTCGTGATAAGCGACCCCGAAAACCCCCGGAGTCATGTTTCCAACGAGTTTCGGGTAGTCAAAAATGGGGGTTGCCATTAAAAAAAATCGTCTTGACCTTCAAATGACCGTGAAAATTGACCTCAATGTCAAAATTAATAGTACGGTTAATGACCCCCTATGTTCTGTACAATTTTTGCATGAAAAATAATTTTGTAGATGGAGTATTTTAAGAGATATTTGGATCCATAGATTAAAATGGGTTAACGGTATATGACCAAATCAGTGTCTCATGCGCTTTCGACAAACACGTGAAATATTAAAATTAAGAGCTTTCGCAGACAAATGTTGAATGTATTCTTTTCGGGGTCAGTTGAATAAAATGATATGTTCGAATAGATACATAGAAAAGAACCCAAAAGTTGCCACTCACAAAAAGGCATCATCGGGTGGGGATAAATGAAAATGTATTCCACATAAAAATATAACCAATTCAATAACACGAAGTTCGCCATTTTATGGCCTCCACGACACCAGTTACATTTTCACAAAAGTAATTTGAGCGTAATGTACATGTATAGAGGTAATACCTACTTGTGTGATTGCAGCATTTGCATTCAGCTCTTCGCACTCGTCTACGTTTTCGCACACACACTGGCTAAACTTTGACTCGTGCTTCGAGCCTCCGGCTCATACTGCAAGCTTCAGACTCGTTGCAATCACCTGTTTTATTAATTCGTAGTACAAATCACTATTATATTAAATTATATACGCAGTACTTACTTGTAATTTATCATACAATTGCCAAACTTGATTGATAATCTCATTCGACAGATCCTCAATGTTTCTTCTCTGGTACATTGCTTTTTCTCCACGACGACTTTGTTTCACAGTGTAGTGCGTAATATTTTTAAATTCTTCAATATTTCTGAAAAAAACTGTGATATGTGAAAACACTATATAATTTAAAAAAAGGTTAAAGAACCACCTCAAGGTCCCAGTGGGAGCAATTGCCATTTATGAAAATGACACCGGCTCCCAGTAGAACCGCGGTAAGTCACACCAATGGCTACGTCTAACGACCGTGAGATGAATAGCCACAGAACACGACGAAATCACAACGACATGCCCACGAAACTCTCTTGTGTCTTCAGGAGACCGAGGGACCCAAGGATGACAACTTTCTGCATCAATCTTGCAAGTGCCTTGGCATCTTTTTGGCACGCTGGCATGGCTTAGAGGTTACGAACCGGTGATAGCTTCGCACAGCTAAGAGCACCGATCACAAGGACAATTACTGTAACCGAATATTTTGGGTACATTCGCTGCAGTTCTCTTTTAAGCTCTTGATACCTCTCCGCCTTTTCCTTCTCCTTGTGTGTGTAATGGAGATTGCTGTCTGAAATTCGTAGTTCTGGTATATTTGGCACTTCTTGTTTTGGACAGTTGACTCTGTATACCTCGCAGCGTTCGGCAAGGCAGGGTCGAGGCCAAAACCATAAGAGCGAAAAAGATGGTAGTAAAGCACTATTAGAGCCGCATTTAACTGTAGAGATACGTCGTTACCGCGTGAGTGGGACACCTAGATAGTATGTATTCTAGGTAGGCAGGTACGTGTCCTGATGATCTGAGGGAAACACAAATTTGCTCTTTTGAAAAGGACTGATCTTCTACGTTTCTGTGAAAGCTTGCGTGCATGTTCTTGTAGAGTAGCTGGTAGAGGAATTTTTTAACCTTAGCTTTCTTTATTTGGGCTTTTAGAAGTGAGGCATCTAGATATCAAAGGCCGTAAGCTCGTTCTTCGTGCATTGGACAACCTTAAACTTGCATTCGGAGCATGGATCTTCAGGTGAACCATATAAAATACGTGAATGACACCATGCTCGCGATGATTAGTGTAGCCGCAGAGGTACCCAAGAGAATTGCGTAGTGCGAGAGATAGTAGCAGAAGTGTGATGCAAAAGAGCAGAGGGCTCATGGAACCATCCCTCCCTCTTCTGTATTTTACTCCTTACTTCATATAACAGCCGTATTTTGTCAACCATATGCTGCTTGATTGTCAGCAGCTTTGACTTGTTTAGTGTGTGATTCAAGATCCTCAGTTCTTGGGCGAACTTTCGAACCCTTACCGTAAACGGTCTACCAGATGTTATGTAGTCAATCACACATTGAACACGGGATGCATTCTGTCTTGCCCATCCAATCTTCTTGTTCAGTTGATGTAAGCGTCGTTTGGTCTTTTGATCCATCGCAGGTTTGAGCCTTCGATTTGAATCAGCTAAAGCTCTCGCAGCACCATAAACTGAGCAATTGATGGTCCAGAGGTCGGACACCTCCGAGATGTTCTCACGAAGGGACGCATCCATTTCAGCCAGATCTTGGGGCTTAAGATGAACTTGCATGTTATTGTTCCTCCTTGTCCTGAAATCGCTATTATCTCTCAGGAGGTGCCTGTTTTCCGCGGCTGGTCCTAATGTCGCAAAGACTGATTCAAATCGTGCAGAAGCTGAGGATATTTCTGGCACAAAAGAGTGTGCAAATGCGCTATGAAGCATCCCTCAACAGGAATGATGCTGGCATTGTAGCAGATCGGCACTGTTTGCCGACCCATTTTCGGGTGCATATA
>CAKNWT010043895.1:0-10220 GCA_932066315.1 Andricus coriarius | reverse complement strand
TCTGTCGTTATTAATTTGTCATTATTTTTTCCAAATATGTATTTTCGGTGTGCCTGGACTTTGTGATATTTATTATTGCATTCGGAAGTGAAGTGTTTCTGAAGCGATACATGTCAAACTTTTCTAACCTCAAAAAGTCTTTCTACTGCTTTACCGTCTTATTTGCTGAAGAACGAGAAAATCAGCGCTCGATTTCGTAGTACGGTGAGGGCAGCACCTCGATATGGCAGAAAATGTGATGTCCTATATATATCGTTCTCCCACTCTGACGCCCCGTACCGCATCTAGGTTTATAATATCTTTGGTTTCGAGTGTTAAAATAATTTCTTTGATTTAAAGAAATAGTTTCTTTGATTTAAAGTACTGAACTCAAATATGTTACTTCTTTCATTTCCGTCTGAAATTTCTTTGAATCAAACAAATATTTATTTAAATTAAAGAAAACCTATTACAGAAATAATTTCTTTAAAACAAAAAATACAAACTACATCATTTTTTAAGATCAAATAAATGTTTTTTTATTTTAAATGTATTTTTGGGTCAGTTGAAAAAAACTATGGTAAAGAAACGATTTCTTTAGTTCAAGATAAGTTTTTTTCTGAGTGTATAGAATATCTGGTAAAAATTGCAGACCAATCGATTAGGTAGTTTCGGAGATTTGTTTAACAAGCGATAAAAAACGTGGTTTCGAGAAAATGTCATTTAAATGTATATAGACCGCATAAAATAAACTGAAAAAATTTTTGAAATTATTTTAAGAGTATATTTATTAAGCATAACAAACCCTACATCAATATCTTTCTTAACGTTTTAAGAAAAAAATTTACAAAAATAACATTTTTTCGCGCGTTTGAAAGTAGAATCCTTGATCGTTAGACAAATTTATAAATTTCTGCATATCATAACTTCATTTGGTCATAATATAATGTTTCTAAATAGATCAATTGAATCATCGTGTCAAAATAAACAAATAAAGTACTCATTACTTTGTTATATTCCTAAGAATTAAAAAAAAATTTACTTGTGAACGAAAAATTCAAAAAAATTTTAACATGTAAACTTTTGTATGGGTACATGCTTTTTTCGAATTATATCAACTAAATACCACTCCGTGTTTAAAAAAAAAATAAATTTACAGGGTCGAGTAGTACGGCCAATACTGTGACAAAAATGCTTAAAAATTTGGAATTTTTCTAATTCTTTTTTGTCATTCTCTCGATATTTAATGAATCAATCTCAATATTTTTTGTTAAAAAAATGTATTTCATTAAATTTTACATCTCAAACGATTTTTGAGAAAAATATAAAATAAAATAGAAACATTTATTATCTGATCCAGCTCTAAATTTCATCAATAATAGGTATTATATAGGATTACAGTTCCTTAAAATTATATGACCCTGGCTCAACTGGTTTTTAAGTTATCATATACCGAGTAATGTTGATACACACACACGGGAACATTTTTCAAGAAACTCATTTTTCGAGTTCTCAGAGCAAATTATGTCATGATATGTCAAAAAATGAAGTTCAAAAATTTGTATCGTTACACAGCTTCCTGTAGGAGGACGCAATATTGAAATAATTAGTGCAAAAAGTAGAAGAAAGTATATATTATTTATTTTAAACTACTCACACAAAATTTTACCGTAGAAAGAATAATTATCTTGGTAAGCATTTCCAATACCTGCTCCTTATTATTTGTAGCTATTGTTATTAACAAAACCCCTCAATTAGGAAAACCCATTAAAAAAGAATTATTGATCTCGCGCACAAAATAAAACTTTATACGCTCGTGACGTTTCCTCGTACAAGCCATTATATATTCACAGCCTTATTAACATTTTATTTTTCATAAATATGCGCCTCCCTACGATTCGAAATTCGACTGGAATTTTTTCGTTAATAACTATAGTTATAAACAATAATGAGAATGTTTTGAAAATTCTAACCAAAATAATTATACTGTTTACAGTAAAATTAGCGTTATAAAAAAATATTATCACTAATAACTTGAAAATTGTGGCTTTTAGGGTAGCGCATAGATTTATGAAAAATACTTTGTTCATAAGGCCGTGATTAAATACTAACTCTTAAGAGATAATATTAAAAAAGTAAAAAGTTTCATCCTGTCTCAAATATTAATAAAAAAATTCAAAAAAATAAATTCTGGTTTTTGAGGGTTTTATGGAAAATTATGACAAAATGGTTAGTCTGAATGATTTTTTATTAAGAAATTAAAAGTCTAGACGATTTCCTCTTAAAAATATTAATTCTTTAACAAAAATTCGTGGAGAGAAGTTTTTCATTCAATCGGAAGATCTCTTTTTGCTTTCAAGAGATCTAACCTTGATATAGACGATGTACAAGTTTTAAATTTATCTGAGTTATAGATTCTGAGGAACCACTGGCCAAAAATGTCAATTTTGTTGACAAATAATTTGTAACGTTGTACAATGTACATTGCAATCGGGTTATCATACGCAAAAAGTGCAGGAGGCAAAAGTTTTATTTATGCTTAGAAATGATAAAAATGGTTTTATAAAATTCTTTTTTTTACTGAATGTAGAAATGTTTAATAAAAATTGTTTAAACAAAAACTGACCAGGATTTTGAAAAAATAACCAAGATATTCGTAATCAGGGAATTTTTTTCACCTTTCAAACAAAAGGCATTCGGGGACCTCTTAGTGCGTGGCGACTGGATTGTACATCCCATGATCCAATAAATACGTCTAGCCACTTGAAGGCCCCGTTTCGTCCGAGTCACGCAACCGCTTAGTTCCACCATTTTGTTAGTATAGTATAACCGCGCAGTTTGAATTTGACGCGTACTCTCTGTGCGACAAACTATTGAAGGAAAATCAGTATGTAGGAAGAAATATTATGAAATTATTGAAAAAATGAATTCCAAAAGTACTTGACATAAGTATTAAATGATGTATACTAGAACACTGATAAGAAACTAATTTATATTGAATTGAGGACAGAATGAAGGTTTTTAAATTATACGTCTGTAATAGGATTACGAGGTTCCGTAAATTTTATAGAAAAGTTTGTATAGTTGAAGAGATTAATGTATCTCATTTTTAAAATGAAAATATAAGTGCGTAAAAGTAATTGATAAATAACATTCTAATATATGCATGTACATAAATAAATTATTTTTAAATCAATTTAGAAATAATACAATCAAACTTTAAACCAAATTCAAATTTTGTTCGATATATTTTTGTTAATATTGTTAATAATGACAAATAATGGTGAGCAATAATATATCACAATAATCAGTATATGTTTCATTAACAGTTATGACAATAAAATCGTGTAAAATTTGGATATGAATATTTCTTTTTACATATATCACACTTACTCGTACTGACGGACATTTTGAAATCGTTGACATAATACTTTTTGTTGATGGAACAAATCGAGAGACAATTCGATTTATAAAGTTTGAAAAACTCTATGACCTTTATATGGGAAAATTCGTTTTAGGAAAACACTAATATTTACAGTACCTAATTTTTTGTTTTGATGTAGTGACTTTTTTGCCTGCGATTATTATAAAAAATCTTTTGTCATTTTCGGAATGAACATTTTATTCAAAAAGATAATTTACGACAGGAAATCAAGATTTACTTCATCTTGGATATTTCAGAGAGAAAGCTTTGTTCACGAATCACCATATATTATGCAATGTCAAAAGTAAATTATCATTAGCTTCATTTGTATATATTTATAGTAAGACTTATCATATGATAAGTATTCTTACATTCTTCTCATATTGTACAATTGCGACATTCTTTTGCATTTACACATAAATATGTATATATGGAATATTATAGGGCTTCACCAACAATATATTATCACTTTCAAAATTCTGCTAAGAACAAGGGTGTGTTTTAATGTGATAAAATGTGATCTCATATTATATATAAACGAATGAAAGGCCACAGGGAGTAACTGATAACATGGAAACTACTAATATAATTAATACTCAATTAAAAAATAAACGTATGATCTAACCCCGAGAAGCTCAATTACTAAATACAGAGGGAAAAAGTTTGATGAAAAAATCATTCAGTTCGGAGAAAACCGAGTTTTGCTTTTGAGCATTCAGGTAGTGGCAAATAATAAAATTAACATTTTCTGCTATTGAAACATGAAGATATTGAAATACCGGCCTTTTGTGAATATCATAAAAAATAGCTTGATCACGCAAGTCTTCATTTTTAATGGATATGAAAAATAAACTTTAAGATATTTCTAACATCAAAAAATACGATTTCGAACAAACCCTAATAGCACGGAACGTTCCCGGAACGTGTGAAATGTCCGCCGCTTGGGAACGTTCCATTGGGACCTGAGGGGAACCTTCCACTATTGTTATTTTTATCAACAATTATCTCGTAAAACGTAAGAGATAGGTGAAAATAGAGGTCATTTTTGAGTAGTGCATATACTATCTATAATATGATATCCATATCATAAGCTGACATCGATTTTGACTTATCACTTACGACTCACGCGATATTTATTGATAATAATAACAATATCGGTAATTTATGTTTGGAACGTTTGTGGAACGTTCCTAGGCGGCGGACATTTTACACGTTCCGAGAACGTTTCAGGAACGTTCCGTGCTATCAGGGAATACTTTTAACTCGATTTGTATTTCAATGTTTGAGAATATTATTTATATTACGAATGTTAGACAAATTTGTAAAAAAACACAACAATTATTATTTGATATGTCGTGGGCACTGCTTTATATAACTTTATTCATTCTGTACTTTACCAATTGACTTTAATTTGATTTTATTCTATACACACATGCCCGTTTTTGTCAGCAGGAAGAGGTTACGAAACATATAACCTAAAATTATAGTTAATCCGTATTTTCCTTTACCCATCTTCAACATAACAATACATTTTATTAGCATTGAAATATTTCTATACCTCAACATTACAACAAAAAATTAATTCTAAAATTTTAATTTTAAAATCGCTTACATTTGCCGCCTTGCTTATCCAAGATGGAGAAACTAAGCGGTTAGTTCTGATTGACTCAGTTTTTTTTTACTTGCGCTTGGCTAGACCCATGCGCAGTAGCGTAGTCATGTGTTATTCTGAGTTATTCTGTGTTCACTCATTTGTGATTTAGTAAATTTAGTTTAGTCTTCACGCGTGCAACATTTCTTGTACTCCCTTTGTTATTCATCCATATATACGATATATAGAAAACAATTTTGGCAAAAGTGTTGAGTTGGGAGAAAGATCCATTTCCGTGTTTCGTTGGTAAAAATGATTGCACATACCGAACGTTTGCCAAGCACGAGGGGAACGTGAGCCAAAACGTGACATGTTGTGAAGAAAGAAGATTAGTAATTTTGGGATCTTTCGAAAATCCTTTTAGCCGTTAGTCGGCGTCAGAGAAGAATGAATGACGAAAGAGAAGACCGTGTTTTGGATGCAGGACAGTGGAGGTTAGAAGCCCAGGCTGTCATCGATGACGTGAAAACCCACGTGCGTAGTTTCACTGTCTCCGAAAAGCTCCAGAGTACGAACCGGTGCATATATATGAACCTAACGACCCTTGAAGATCTAAAATTCTGTATAGAACTTTCTGGAAACGGATTTTCCATAATTGGCAAACAGCATGACGATATGTCGGACAAAGGGGACAAGTATTTCGAAACCCCCTACAGTTTGCTCAATTTTGTCAGCCCCCAGTACAGACATTCCTTTGCAAATTCCTTACTTGACAAGCTAAATCAGCTGAGTGGAAGTCAACAGCAAGAACTTTGACCTTTGATCTAACATTCTAACCAACTCTAAGTTCGATATTGACTTTATTTAATTGGTCTCGTTATTTATGGTTCATGTACTTGCGTTCGTGGAAGAAGAATGCTGTACTTTTTGTTTATGACGAAAAATGAGTTATTCTTGCATTTCCTATCTAGTTTTACATATTTTTTAGTTTCTTTTCCTTTATTATTTTGGAATAAATATGTTACTCTTCAACGATGATGATTAGATGTATTGGTATTTATAGTTGAAAGGAAGCTTTATAATAATTAAATTTTAGGTACAATGATTTTCATTTTTGTTAGGAATTATTAGTAAAAAAAAATGATATTCATTACTCAGTCTTTTTAATTTCTATACTTTCAGCTGAAATTTTATCAATTTTAAATATTAATATACATATATTGTATGTATAATATTCGGGGATTTTTATGTTTTGGCAATTTTATAATTTCAGGAATTTTATTTTTCGGGATTTTTTAGAAGTAATGTGTGTTAGCAAGTGAAACTTCGAGAACATTTGATAATAAAAAATATATATATATAATTATATATATTGTATCTACAAAGTTTCTGTTATCTAATTATTTATTTTTCCCTGTAAAAGACTATCCCATTGAAATCGATTGGTTGTAAACTTTGAATGCGGCATCTGGGCGAAAACAAATGAATAGTGTTCTCGTTGAATTTATTGCTTGCCATGGTAATATGGTATTTTGTTGCCGGTGGTTTCGAATTGTCAATCGTAGTTAATTGCAAATTTTCGAGTGACTGTAATTGCATCCAATTGTTTTGAATTTTTATATCTGACTTTCTATCATTTCAACCAATTTTAAAAATATTTAAGTTTCTAAATTAATAACTGAATATTGATTCTGTGTAAATAAACTAAAGGCATTCGTCCGAATAGAAAAAATCATCAGAATGAAAAACAGTATTTTTCAATGTGGCTGAAGTTTCGTTCCAATAATGAAAGAGATACATTTTTTATTACAATTCTTCGTTTTTATATAATAATTTTATTAGACAATCCAAATAGAGTATAAAAATACAAAACATAGATTTACAAAGTCAAAAACGTACCAGAAATAAAATTTTATATTCTCAAAGCAAAGATATTACGTTCCAAAATAGCAAAAATTATTGTATACTTCCCAATTTAAAGGATAGATCACATTCGAACATGATATTAGCCGCCTAGCATTACTACTAAAGCTCTAATAAAAAGAGCCTTCTAAAATGTTGAACGGAAGGACCTGAAAAAAATTAAATGCAGTGCAACCTCCGAATAAGTCCGGGCTCGGGCTTGTAGAGGAATATAATTCCGAGAAATCAGTTACCCCCACCCACGGTCCGAAATCGGCACGAAAAATTCTCGGCTCAACCTGCGAATAAGTCCGCTTGCATTCGAGTCATATTCACGTGAAAATTACATGTATTAAAAATTATTGTCTCAAGCTTAAGATGGTTACAGCCCAATGTGTCGAAGGCATTTTTGTGTAGTTGGATTTATTTTCTATTTTTGAATAGTATGCACGGGGCTGTCCCGGTATATATTATCAGTCACGGACGCATTATTGTAATGCAATCAAGTGATCTGATAAGAACGTGTGCCTTAACACATTGGGCAAAGCCTGGTTTTTACCCCATCATTCACGGACTGGGCTGCAGTCAAGTGCATGATGAGGGGACCTACAGCTTCAGGTGGGATCCGAACCACCAGAATCTCGGTAAAGGTACATTGAAAAATTTCAAGGGGTACCGGCTCAGGGATCGAACCCCGGACCTCTAAGGCGAAGTCCGAGCGTCTAACCAACTGAGCCACCGAGGCTCTTTACATATTAAGCACATATTATTCTATACATACATATCCCACATAGCACACTTCCCGAAAAAACCTGGTCTTTTCTTGGGACTTGGTCTACGTGGCCGAAAGAAAAAGCCAGGTCTGTCCTAGGTTTAGACCTATGCTTAGACCTAGGTTAAAAGATAGGTTCATGTCCGTCTAGATTTTTTTATTTTAAAAAGTTGAATTCATTTTCACGTAAATTTGCTGAAGAATGTAATATTTTTAACAAAAATTGTATTAATTAAAGAATCCATTGCAAAATTGACAAAATTTTATAAAAATGTAATTTTATCATGCCAAAAAGTATCCATTATTTTATTTTTCCAATTTTTCTTCTATAACCTCTGAGAAAATATAAATTATTAAATTAGTTATTATTCTTCGACAGCAAAGCTATCAAATAATTCCAAAAACATCTTAAATATTTAAAAATAATATTTAAGACTTCAAAAACGGCGAGCCGATGCAATGGCAAGCTTAAATCGTGAACGCAAGTTATCTCTGACTTATTTTCTGGGCGATCCATTTCTCTTGCGAGGAGTCACACCTAACGGGCTGCCTAGCGGTTTAGCTCTGAACTATGATTCGCGAAAGTCAGAACATTAGTTCCGAACGAAGTCGCTGGGCAGCGCATTAGCTGCGACTCCTTCTCGCAAGAGAAATAAATCGCCCAGAAAATAAGTCCGAGGTAACTCGCGACCACGAATTGAGCTTGCCATTGCGTCGGCTCGCCGTTTTTGAAGTCTAAAATATTACTGTAAAATATTTTAGATGTTTTTGAAATTCTTTGATAGCTGTGCTGTCAAAGAATAATAAATAATTCAATTATTTATAGCTTTCTCGGAAATTATGGGAAAAGAATTTGAAAACCAAAAGAAAATCATTTGTCACTTTTTAACACGATAAAATGATATTTTTATAAAATTTTATGAAATTATCAATTTTGCGATGGATTCTTAAATTAATACTATTTTTGTTAACAATATTACATTCTTTGTAAAATTCACGTAAAAATGAATTCAATTTTTTTTCAATAAAGAAATTTAGGCGGACATGAACCTATGTTTTAACCTAGGTCTAAGCATAGGTCTAAACCTGGGACCGACCTGGCTTTTTCTTACGGCCACGTGGACCAAGCCCCAAGAAAATACCAGGTTTTTTCGGGAAGCGTGCTATGTGGGTATTATTTACATATTAAACACATGTATCATTCTTAATACTATTATTATCAGTATTAGTAATATTTTAAATATATTATTCTAAATAAGTATTATGAGTAAGGTAAAATGTTTATTTGAGGAAAATATACGAAATTTTTAATTTGCAAGAGGTACTTGGCAGTATTTGAAGAAAGTTTATGTGATACTATTTTTTTCAATTTAATTAAAAAGTAATGTTACTTTGTCTTACCTTCACTTAGATAATTAAACATTTTTATTAATACATTTATATAAAAAATGTATAAATATTAATAAGTTTTATATTAACAATGAATTATTGAAATGTATTACAAAATCAATTGAAATTTTCATTACTATACTATTACTCAAAGCATAAATTAAAATCAAAACGCAATTTCCACGCGCGGACTTATTCGGAGGTTCGCCCCCGATTCTATGATGCGCGAAGTAGTGGGGGCAACTGTCGAACGAAGATTAGGAGAAGTGGACTTATTCGGAGAGGGCTTATTGAGAGGTTGCACTGTACTGCGGAAAAGTTACGATGCAGCGTAGAACAATTCTTTTCGTTACCATTAAAAAACTTAGACCAGATTCCGACCTGAATATTCTCAGCTCAGGATTACTACTAAGCTCTAATAAAAAGCTCCTTAAATTTGGAGCGTAAGGATCTGAAAAAAATTAAATAATTCGAAGAGGTTGGGAAGCAGAGCGTAGAAAATGGTATATTATGCACCTAGGAGGATAAGAGGGGCTTTTTCGACGAGTGTATGTTTTCAGTACAAGTCGTAGACGAGGGCGAGCCGGAGACGAGTACTGAAAAGTGAAAACATACACAAGTCGAAAAAGTCGCTCTCCCCTTTGAGGCATACGATATTTTTTGTCCGACCCCCCTTGAAAACGCGCCGTTGCATGCACCCAAAGCAGGCGTAAAGTGGCGGCTTGCAGCCCAGTGACATTTGCTCGTGCGCACTCCGTCGCCGAGCCAACAAAAACTTTACGCCCGCTACACAATTATTCCAATTACATTCCCCGCGACCCAATTAGGTCATTTAAAGGGTAACAAGATAACAGAACATATAACTGCCTCATAAGAAGAAAGAAAACTAAATCTATATGTATACAACTCAATAGCGGCGGTGATTACATGTGTAAGACTCAGGTTTTAAGACAAAGCGAAAATAAAAATATTTGAATGTTTCGAAAAGTTAAACAAGTTAATCAAAATTAGGCTGTCGTATAGTATAAGTTTGTCGCTTCGAAAAAGGATAACCAATAGTGTGTAAATAAAAAGTATTATAACGCATTTCTAGCCTGAGTAACATATGTGTTAACGCATCTTAAAAACGCAGGCTTAGTCACAGAAAAAAGGTCGAAATTATT
>CAKNWT010043856.1:0-11041 GCA_932066315.1 Andricus coriarius | reverse complement strand
ATACCTCGTGAGGGGAACTGAATAGGGGTATCCATTACCAATTCCGGAAGGAATAACCAGAAAGCTTAGACTGGGATTCAAGTTAACGTGTTCACCTAAACTTGGTCTTACAAGGGGAAGACCAGGTGTTTTCAGAGATCCGATGAAAGTGCTCGCGTAGGAGCTATTAAGAGTTTGACCCGAACCGTTTCCAAATCGAAGACTGATGTCCCGGTGGTAACCAATACCGCTATGAAAGGACACCGCAGAGTGAGCGTGTGAGCAAGTGGCATTGATAGCGGAACTCTGATTTCCAGCGGTCGCAGAACAGATTTCGGTAGTGGTCGATTTACGTTTATCAGGTACGGCTTTTCTGGCACAATGGCAACGTATTGAGGCACTGCCGTCGGTTGTGGTCGTTTAACTTCGACAGCAGCCGGATGTGCTGGTGGCACTTGAATCGTGCTACGGACGTGAACAGGTTGAGCCACCGGTGATAAAGGAATCATATGATTTACGACACCATATCCGCATTGATTTGCATTATCTTCAAATCCACATGCCAACTCTCCAATGAAAAGAAACCTTAAATCAATATTATTGTCATCTATTATACCCGTGCAGAAATCGTCGGGTTCCTTCCTGGTTCTAAACTTAGCCCAGATCGGGTACCATTGTGTTTTTATTGAATATAATATAATAATCTTCACGTTTATAAAATAAAATTTGAAAATTACCTAACTAAAGCCTTATGTAGTTACTATAACTGAATCTTAATTAATTTTGTGTATGAGTGTAAGTTTAGTTTAGAAAAATTCATCGACAAACATATGAGTTTCTTGTTTAAAAAACGAATTTTTCCATTATATGTAACAAAAGTTTTATTTTATTAAAGTACCAAAAGAGTTCAAATTCATCCCGTTTCAGCAGGATTCTTTTTGGAACATAAATCTTATAAGCATTTGTAAAAATGTTGAATGTCTCTTTTCTAGTACTTTTGTCCTAACAACATTTTTCCGTGACAAAACTGGTTGAACTTTTTTGGGACATGAATTTGGTATTGTAAAAATTGAGAGAAAAATGAAGTAAGACTTTTCTAGTAGTTTTTTTTCCTATTTAGCCTTGTAGAAAGAATAAAGGTTATATTACTTTAGTACTGATTTTTCTCATAATACTATAGTAGTCTGGCAGATACACGGAGAATATTTGTGTGTTAAATTTTACATAACTTTGTTCGGTAAACGGAGGACATTGCGGCATTATAATTAAATTTCACTTTCAGTCATGTAAAATGAAATAGGGCAATATTTGATTTGAAAATATGAATTATTAATATAAATTCATTATAACTAATTTCGCGATTCAGTAAGAAATAATAAAACTAGATAATAAAGGTTAGGTGACAGTTGGGTAAAACGAGTCGAACTTTTAGGTACAGTTTCAATCAATGAAAACAAAGTCTACCTCTCTAAATATGTGAATTCTACATCCCAGTCATGTAAAATTTCGTGTGCTAGCAAAAAAAAACATTCTTGCTGCAAATAGATTCTGTGGAAGGTCATCCACTACTACACACACACTTTTACACATATCATACAATTCATGAGTATATTGTTGGTACATATACACAATTTAACTTAAACAATTACATTAAATTACAACACATTACATACGATATATTCGCACGCTTTTAGCGATATTAACGCTTTTAAAAATCGAAAATGCTGTGACGGGTTTCGAAGCACCTAGTACGTCAGGGCCTTACAAACAAATTTCTGGTTCCCATTTCATACATATTTTTTATTGTAACATTTTATTAATAAGCGGGATTATAAAATTTTAGGAGGTAAATAAAAACATTGGATAATTTTTTATTTGAAATTTTGTAACCTTAAAACTTTAAATTATTTAATTTTCAATATTTTAAACTTTTGCATTGTCTACTATTTAAAAATACTCAAATATTGTGCGTGCTATGCGCGCACTAATTACCCTTTCTTTAGAAAAAGAACTCGGTTCATTTTCCAACATTTTGTTATAGATTTTACAGAAAAGCTTATATTATTTGAGAACGTTGTACATGATTTGCAGAAGTTTCCTTATTATAGCGAGAAAATTCCAGTGAATTCAATATGAATGAAAAATTTTTCCACTTACTTACAATTCTTTCTTTTGGTGGAAAATCAGTTTTTGTTATTGAAAATAATTTTTTAAACCAAAAAGTGAGTTAAATTTTGTTTTAAAATTTTTGTATAGACATTTAATCTTTTCGATAAAATGTCTCTATCTGAAAATTTAACTAGTCTATTTTTTTGAAAATAGTTCTTTTTTAGTTATAACTTTATCTATTTTGTTGAAAGTTTGTATTTTTTTATGGTAGAAAATTAACCTTTTTAGTTAAAATTAATGTATTTTGTTTAATTTCTTGGGTTAAAAAATAGTTTTTTCTGATTAAAAATTAATTTTTCAAACTAAAAATTTAACTCAGTTTCTTATAAAGATTCGTTTTCATACAAATTTAATCTTTTTGGTCAAAAATTCATTTGTTTAGTTAAAAATTCATTTGATTTGCTTAAAAACTTATTTCTCTGACTTAAAATTAAACTATTCTATACTTTGTGAAAAATTTATGGTTTTTAGTTGATAATTAATCAATTTAGTTGAAAATTTATCTTTTTTTTAATAGTAAATCAACCTTTTTGATTGAAGATGCAACTATTGGGTTGAAAATTCCATTCCAAATAAAAAATTTTGATGGAAAATTCATATATTTTCTTAAAAATTATTCTTTTTTGGTTGAAAATCAATCTTTTTCGTCGAAACTTCATTTCTTTACTTGAAAAATATTTTTTAAATCAAAAATTAATTTTTTTGAATAGAAATTTAAAAATTAATTTTTTTAACTAAAAATTTTAATATGTTTCATTTTTCGTCAAGTTTTTTTTCTAACATTACATATTTTCGGTTGAAAATTCATTCGTTTCGTTGAAAATTTATTTTATTTGATTAAAAACTTACTTCTCTGAGGGAAAATTAAACTATTCTATTCTTTGTTTCAAATATATGTTTTTAGTTGAAAATTTGTCTTTTTTGATAGAAAATTAATCTTTTTGGTTGAACATTCACCTAATTGGTGAAGTGTTTTCTTTTTTTTCTTTTTTTTTCTTTTTTTTTTAAGATTCCTTATTTTCATTAAAAGCTTATTTCTTTTGTTAAAAAATGAACAAATTTGGTCAAAAATATGTTTTTTTCTTGTAAAAAATATTTTTTTTCAACAAAAAATGTATTTACTTCATTTTTTGCCAGAAAATTGATCTTCTTATGTTGAAAATTCACTTATTTTGTTAAAAAAATTCTCTTTTATGAGAAATTCAATTATTCAGGTAGAAAATTCATATTTTTTCCTCATAAACTCAACTTTGTTTTCAAACATTTGTCTTCATGACCTGAAAACTCAACATTTTGGATGAGGATGTTTCTATTGATTGAAGAATCCTTCTTGGTTTGAAATTCAACTCTTTTCTTGAAAATTTGTATTTTTTGGCGCAAGTCCTCTTTTTTATTGAAAATTAATTACTTTAACTTCGAAGTTCGAAGTCAGTTGTCCAGTGTCGTCCGATGTTTTTTCATCACCCGCATCTTTACACGTCAATTTTTAAAGATATTCTACTTTTATTTAGTAACTTAATAAGTATTATCTACTGAGAGGAAAGGATAGTCTATATATTGGAATATTGTCTGAAATCCTACAATATCAACCGAAACTTAAAAATGTTAAAGTTTCTACGGGGGACTTGGCTTTAAACTTCAGCCCTGAGAATGTTGACGTCCCTAGCGATTCTCATTTTACCTTTATTCCTCTCCTAATAAAAGTGAAAATCTCTTTAAAAATTCTGCAATCGATACTTTCTTTTAAGTGAATCGTTAATATCGCACACAAAAGTAAACTTTATAGCTTTCATTTAATAAAAATTTACAATACTTTGCGTTATTTTATAATATACTGGTATGGAAATAATACAACCCTTATATCAATTATTACATAACAGAATTTTCACTTTTGGACTTGAGATTTTAAATAACTCTTTTGTATTATCTATAGTTCTGTTTTGCATTATATCCTAAAATAATTGTAAACTTTATATAAATGCAGTAATGTCCTCCATTTACCGAACAAATTGGGTAAATTTTAATGAACAAATTTTCTCCGTGTAGTGACCATTTTTAAAGTCAATTCTACAAATGATGTAGCACGATATTTTACATAATATTTTTAAGCATATGAACCCATAAAATACGTTTTAAACATATGAGACAACGTCTGTTATTAAAGATAAAAAATTCAATTTTCAGGTCAAATTATGAAAAATGAGACGAAATTTGTCAAATAGTAAAACATTACATTAAAAATAAAAAAAAGAACGTGCCCGCTCATCATCAGATTTTCTTTAAATATGATGATAAAAAAGTTGAAAAGAAGCTACAGAAATATTTCAAGCTAAAATGATGATCAAAATACAATTCAATTGAATAAGAATTAATATTAACCACTCTTGTTTAGCAAGTGTAACATAAGTTCACTTTACTTTTTAAAATAGTTCGTAGGTAAATATGCCCATTATTTCGATTGACTTTCATCCCAGAAACATTCCTTGGGTTGCTTAATGCATAACAAAATAAATGAGACTTTGTTCGGAATCTTAATGGGATTTTTTTCTTATTCGGGTTGGAACAGAAAAAATTTACTTTTTGGGTAACTGAAGTTTTATGAAAATACATTTAATTGAAAATTGCGTTAACTTATCTTAATTTGAAGATAGGCTTAAGAAAATTCAGTTTCAATAACTCTAATTTACACATTGGAATTTGCACCCGAAATTTTGAAGTGATTCCCAGACCTCCAGGAGTGTGTTCAGGGATCTCGGACTAAAAACTGGAAGTATAGTAAATAATGAATCTTAGACTTGGTTCGTATTCGTACCGATATTTTCTTGAATCAATGCTAATATTTTTCCATGCACTGCACTGATAGAAAAGTTTCAAATTTAGGAAACATGTGCGAGAGTGTTCATTAAATTTCATGAATCGTATAATTTATATTGTAGAAAAATTCAGTTACAAATTTCTAAATTTTCTGTTACAAATTACTGAATTTTCCGTTGTGATGGAAAATTTCTTTATTTCTTCCGTATAAGTTCAGAACAAAATTTGAATTTTAGATAGTTCTACAGGTAAGTTTGATTTGACTACATAGAAAAAGCACTTATGAAGAAAAAATGGTACTAATACGGACAGTACGATATTTGTTTGTTGTAACAAGATACATTAATTGATCTTTTAATGGTCTCTTTGATTTTCTGGAAACAAGATTCTTATTAGAACGGAATTATCAATTTGAAAAGTATTTTGAGAGTGCAAGTGTTTTTGGCTATCGAAAGCACTCCATCTATGAGAAAGCAAATTGCTCATAAATGTGTTACAAATAAATACATCCATATAATGAATGCATCGATACAGGGATATTTTGCTTTAAGATTAGTAGATAGGGCAAGCTGGTTTCTGAAAATTTGCGTGTTAGTGCATGTAAAATGTACATGTGAAATCTCGTAGCTTCTAGTTTGAGAGATGTGAGAGGTGATGAATGTGATGTGTAAACAATAACTCCTGAATTCTGTTAAAGAAATTTTTGAGAAGAGCTCATGTATGTGCTAAATAATAAAATAATGTGAAAAGCAACTGTAGAGATCAGAATATTCAAAATAATTCAAAGTCTATACTATTTTTACACAAACAACTCATAATTATAGAATATTTAACTATTGATTTGTTATTAAAATTAAAGAGAAGATCGTCGAACGATGAATAAGGTAGTTGGGTGACGCGGTTTCGAGCGTGAACTCCATACATATAAGAAACATTCAACTATATAAACAGTCATCAACCGACTTTAGACGCTGACTATAGTTTATAGGTACTATACATAGTTTTTTTACTTAAATTGTTCTGTATAGACACACCTGTCTTCAAGGACTAAGAACTTTGACAAAAAGGTCAAAGAAAACTGCCGGTGCATTTTATTTTATGTACTTCACACTTTAAATATAATTTTCAATTGAAATCCTACTAGATCGCATTCTCGAAATACTTTAAAAAGAGATTTATATCCTTGTGAGCTATTTGATGCAAAATTGCGGTTTAATATGAAGATAGAAAAAATCAATATTCCTTTGTTACTCTAAAGTTCTCTTGATTATCAACGATCAACAAACAGATTGACCTTTACTGTTGCATCGCATCAACCGACATGAGAGTTTTTCATACAGATTCAGTATGTGACAACAGTGACAAGGATGAATAAATGACTATTGAAGTTCAATTTCGCGATACGACTGAAAACTGTCTGCGACAGAAATCTTATGGAGATTTAATGGAAGATAACGAGAAATTCATAGCATTAGATGGACATAAAAAATTAGCTGAACATCGTCATAGCATAGTAAATCTTCCTCTCATGAAGGAAGAATATCACGTGCTCGTTCTTGAGAAATTTATCGGTCCAGAACTGCATATTGTCCAAGGATTTGTAAACGAATTATTTTGGAATGGTTTTTTTCATCTCATTAAAACTGAGAAGGCATTAATTTGGCCAAAATAATTCAATGTAATTCCTAAAAATTACCAAGGGAACATTTTTGAAGGCAACGCTGGCCGAAAAATCTTTAAAAATTCTGATACCCTTCTCCATTCCGAGATTTATGTAGATGAAGGTTGGTTTGCACTAATTCCCTTCGTAGCTGATTGCAATCAATTTACAAAGTGGTAGCTTGTTATTTTTCTACTTAATAAATGAAACCGAATCTGGATAAATATCTCGCTGAGCTGAGAAAAGCTTTTGAAAGCACTGAATTGTCCGAAACATTAAAGTTTTATGTAGCTCTTGAACAGTTAAAACATTGCCTATATTTTTTAAACAAGTTCGTATTGATCTTGTGGTCAAAGCAAACAGGGAAATAAATTCGTCGAGAATTTTTGAACACCTGGAATGTATACAAAATGAACTCGATTGAAGATACTTCGTACGCGGATAGATTACATAAGGCCATTGTTGAATTTTCCCCTTTACATACTTTTTTTAGATTTATCACTTTTGTATTTTGAAAATTAGGAAAAAAAGAAAAAAGAAAAATTTATGAAAGCGTCCTTCAAGACTTTTATTAAACACTCTTCTGCAAAATTCAGGAGCCCGCATTTCTTTCATACGCTTCTGGGCCAAAAAGTCGGTATATCGGCTCAAACGCCTGACAGAAGCCTTGTATGTAGTATATCATTAAGCTATTTCCCTTTCGGCGAGCCTCTAGGGGTAAGCGTGACACTACCCGATTCGGATAGTGTTTTTTAGGTGGATTTGTAGTAAATGGGCTCACCACACCCACGACCGCCAACAGCAACGCAGTAGTATCAGACGGTCACCCATCCAAGCACTAACCGCGCCCAGCACTGCTTAACTTCAGTGATCTAACGGGAACTGGTGCTTCCAGCGTGGTATGGCCGTTTAATAATAAAAAAGGATTTTTTTCATCTCATATTTCAATATTTCAAAGGTTATTTTCATATAAAAACAATGACATATTGCGTTGATAGCTCACAAGGATTTAAAACTCTTTTTAGAGTAATTTGAGAATGCGATCAAATAGGATTTCGATTAAAAATGATTTTTAAAGCATAAAGTACATTGAATAAGATGAGACCGAAAGTTTTTTTTACATTTTTGTAAAACTTATTAGTTCTTGAGATCAGGTGTGTACAATATACGTATATAACTTATTTTTAAATTAGCTTCTCAGTTAAGATAAAACCTTCGAGCGATTAGGCAGACAAACTGAACTCAATATAATAATAATATACTGTTCAGCGTGAGTTTAACATAAATTTAGCTAATGCTAAGTGTATACAATTCAGTGAAAAATTAATTGAAATATTTTGCGAAAATTTACTTCGTGTGTAGTTTTCGAGTCTTCAAATTCTAATATTATTCAGTGAGCATTCAACTTTATTCTTTGGAAAAAATGAATTCCAAGGTTTGTGAAAAACGTATACAAATAATGGAAGATGTGTACAAAAAACTGAAAAAGAAATCTATATTAGAGAAATTAATTAAAATTTGTATTCCAAGAGACACTAAAAATATTATACTGTGAAATCGAATTTCGAGATGGAGAACGTATTTGCCCATAGGAGAGAATATTAAGATTTTGACAACAATAGCTCTTCTAAAATCAGAGAGCCTAAAATTTGAAGAGTTACAGAAAATAGAAGCCGGTGTTATCGATGTTGCGGCTTAAGAAATTATCAGACGGGGTAAATTTAGACCGTTTTCCAAAGTAGCATTAGAGAAGGGCTTATAATAAATAGAAAATATAAAGATTTAAATAGTTTTCTGAATGATGCGATGTTACTTTGCAGTAAAATTGAGTGATATAGAAAAGGGTGTGGAGATTGAAGATAATACATTTTTTAAACTAAAAATGAAAAAATATTAGAATCGATAAATTTTGATGAATGCAATTATTTGTATTTAAAATAAGAGAACAAATTTGAGTGAAAATTGAAGACTTTCAAGAAAAAAAAGTTTGGTTGGAAATTGAGAGAAATTATATACTTAGACGTAAATATTAATGAATATGCACCAATAACAGTTAATCTTCCGTTTTCATACGATAACCAAAATTTATAATAGAAAAAATGCTGTTGGAAATGATGTTTTCTATGTTTTCTGTATACATTTTTTATGTGATACTTTATGATCAGATAAATAGTACAAAAGAAGAAAAAGTTTCATTATATTTAAGACAAGATAAATCAGGCCGAACAGTCATCCACTTTCTTATGGTTGAAAATACCTAAGTAGATTTAAAAGATTATAATAAAATTCATCTAAATCTAAATAATAATGAGAAAAGTAATTTTCATTTTGCATGTATTAAAAGTCTATCCCGATTGGTAAAATAACAATTTACAAAAACTCGTTACCGCGTTTTGGTTCTGTGATAGATGTTTATGCCATTTTCAATTTGAGAAATCTTGTAATAATCATATATGCTGGAACCGAGATCTGTTGTATACAGATCTGTCGCGTACAGATCTGTTGACGTCAGATCTGTGTATGCACCTGGAACGTGTATGGCATCCACTTCTGCTCCTTCAATTCTAGAAGGCAAGCAAGAACGGGAAATTTACGCGAGATAACAACGTGAAACACTGTTCCTTGGAGTCAGGTCTCTAGCCGCGGATGACCTTACGCGGCAGACGGGACAGTTGGAGATGAAGGTTTCCTCTCTGGATACTTTTATAGAGCTACCAATATTTATAGAATGTTATGAGGAACAGTGTTGACGGACCAGATGAAGTGATCCCAGAAGAACAGCCTTTTGCATCGGGTTCGCGATGGAATGAACCTGACGCTGACAAGCCGGAATGTTGTTGAGTCGGCTAAGAAATGAAGCTTTCATACCTCCGGGACAGCCGATTATGAGAACAACAAGATGTTTTTCTTCCTCCTTTGCCGTGATATTACCATCGGCTGGTGCCGAGAATTCAATCACATAAATGATCTTGGTCTTTATTCTCCACAACGGTCTCGAGTTCACCCTGGATCAACACCACAGAAGTGACTAAGATGGTAATATAACACTTTTAGAGCCGCACTGTGTCTCTCTATGTACCCGTAGCGTGCATACTTTGAGCATCCACTGAGAACACTTCCAAGTTTTTCTGGCTCTTACTTGCTCGCTCGGCGGTTGGTATCGCCTACAGGTATATTCATTGGGCGCTCACGGTAAACTATGGTGTCTCTAACGCTGTCTTGACAGGCAAAAAGAAATTCCTCAGCCTCCGATCTCAATCCAGCAGACTTGAGAAACATCTTGAACAGACTTATCGAGAGCTCTTCTCTACTTATGATGCCATAGAATTTACCATGAAGGGGCTTGTCAGCATGTTTATTGTCGCCATGTGTAATCAAATGGGAGGCCAAGCTCCTCTGCGGCCCTATCTGCGACACGGTATAGAAACGCCGCAAAATTGACGACTTCATGTTGATGCACGAGTCGCATAAGAGAATCAGTGCCATTTAGAACTGAGCAGACTGTAGCCAGAACCGTTCTTCGGTGAAGACACTCTAAGCTTAGCAAACCTAAACGAAAATGCCGAATTTTAAAATTATCTAAAGTGGCCACTTTTGTTGTTTGATTCCCGATTGTTTGAAGAAATAGAGGGTAAGTTTTGTTTTCTTGTTTCGGACCTTGAACGATTAGCTGATCTTTAAGGTAGATACCCACAGAATCTCCGAAAAACACGATGTCGTATTTCTGGTTTGTGCACCTTCTAACGGAAAAAAGATTCTTCCTGAAACTCGGAACATATAGCACATTTTCTAAATTTATTTTATGCCATTTTCCACTAATCCGTCTTTTTACGGGAACTGTAACAGAACCTGAAAATTCGCGAATTTCGTCATCTCCAAGTGAGATGTTTCTACCTTTTGACGGAGTAAATTCAGAAAACCATTCGCACCTGTGAGTAATGTGCCTTGAGGTACCACTATCCGCGAACCAAATATTCTTGGCGTCACAAGAAATGAGACTTTTCTTAACCTCACTTGCAATCATACGTAAAACCAATGATTTGGATTCACTGAACTGCAACTGATTTTTATTTTCAACGGCAAGAAGGGCATTCGCGTCTTCAGAGTAATTATTTTTCCGATTATTTGCACTTTTTCTGGTCTGGATCTTAACATCAGGGTAAAGTTCACGGAAACTTTTACGGAAATGTAGAAGATCAGTCCTTGCCAAAGGAGCTAACACGTTTGCTGTCCTCAAATCATCCGGACTTAACTCAGGCACAGAGAGTTTCATTTTCGCTTGCTAAGACGGTGTTATTTCCACCTTAGTATACCGTAGTTGTATTTTACGTCAAGAAGTTCTCAACATGCACATTTTGAGTAGCTAGGGCACATACTATCCGGGTGTCCCACTCACGCGGGAGCGACGTATCTCTACAG
>CAKNWT010043848.1:0-10096 GCA_932066315.1 Andricus coriarius | reverse complement strand
AATCGATTTCTTGTATAATAATTGAAATCAGAAAAGAAGGGAACAAAGGTGATAGGGGAAAAAACTATCATTGTGCCTGGATCATAAATTTGAGAGTTGACCAAGAAACCGACATTCTGCACTGAAAAAATAGTTAATTGGGCCAACTAATAAAGTAGTAGGGCCAAGTACTTTAGTTTGTAGTATATGCCGCTGCTATTTAATTGGTTCATACTATTTTCAGGTAGTAAGCCTCACCCCTTTAATTAGTAAGTCTAACTATTAAATTAGTTAGTCTTACAAATAAGCTAGTGGATCTCACTACTTAAAGTAGTAATCCTCACTATTACAGTTAGTAAGTTTTACTATTTAAAATAGTAGTCCTTATCATTAAAATTAGTGAGTTTCTCTATTTAAATTAGTAGTCCTCACTAATAAAATTAGAAAATTTTACTATTAAAATTAATGGCTCGTAGGTTATTGCGAAGTTAGTACTTCTCAATATTGAAATTATAGTAGATTTCACTATAATTTCTAATTAGTGAACACAAGAGCGTCCTCACGACTTTCTATAGAGACCAGGTCCTGATAAGACGTCATGTCAAAATACACCCACATGTCCATTTTGATGGTAATGAAAAACTACTATAATTTCAATATTTAAAAGTGCAGACTTGCTGTAGTAGTAAGTCTATTAGAAAATTTAGATCGATGCGATAGGCTTCACGGTATTCACTACTGCACAATACACAAAAAGGTTAAGTTGAAAATGGCGACGATCGAGAACATGACGCAATATTTCGATGCGAATGTTGGCAGCACTGCTCAGATTTCAGTTCTGCCATTATCGCCAAGGAGGGAAACTTGTAACTTTGACTACTTTTATTTCTTGGAAAATAAATTGGTGGTAAATGTGACTACTTTATTTGTTGTCACTAGAATTACTATCGTTACTAATATAACCTACGTAGGATTACTAACGGCGACTTGTTGCCGCACTATACACTGAAAAAAATGGTATAGCTGTTGTAGCTCGAAAAATATTGCTGGGGAGATATAGCTGAATTTCCAATAAAGTCTAGGTAGGACTGCAAACTAGGTAGCTAAGATATAAAAACCGTCCATCTCCTGCAGACAGAAAATTTTGGAGATAAATCCATCACCATTCGCTAAACATTCTAGCAGTCATGCTCAAACATCGTATCTCCTATAATTGGTTTGCTCGTGACAGCTAAATTTTCTCGATACTGTACCTATACTTTGCTGCAAGAAAATCTGTTCAATACAGCTAACTATTTAGGAAGACGAAATCCAGCGATACTTTCTAGCTGGGATAGCAAGAATTCTAGGTAATACACCTAAAAAATTTTTTCAGTGTATGTAACAAACAGAGACACGGAGCCATAGGCATAGACCTTAATTGATATCGTTAGCTTGAGTTCGGATCTAATTGCCGTTCTCATAGCGTTGGTTTCTTGGTCAGCTCTCAAATTTAAATAAAAGAAAAATTATGGTGTTTGAAGAAAAGGGTGAGAAAAAAAATTCAATATTGTCCTAAATGATGAAAGAATAGAACAAGTTCCTAAGTGCATATATCTTGGTAGTCTATTCACTAATGACGGAAAGATAGATGGAGAGATAGATTAGGCGTATAAATGAGGGTAAGAATGTTATCGGTAGAGCGCGATCCATTGTCAGAAGTTAAAATATATCGCGCAAAGCTAAAATGGCGATACATAATTCTATATTTACAGCCATTGTGCTGTACGGTAGCGAGACCATACCAAGAAAAGGATAAGAGTAACATTAACGCGGTTGACATGCAATACCTGCGCATGGTGTGCGGTAAAACACTAATGGACAAAGTTAGTAACGTTAGAATTCTCAAAGAATGTCGTATAAATGAGACACTATTTGACGGAAATGTAAGAATTTGTGGAGATGGTTTGGGCATGTCGAGAGAATGAAAGATGAACGACTAACGAAACAAGTATATCTAGATAAAATAAATGGCAGCGTACCCAGAGGCAGACCGAGGAAAGAATGATTAGAATTTGTGAATGAGGCCCTAATTAGAACATTGAGAAAAAAATTTTGGATCCAAAGAAATGCATTTCTTTGATTCCATTTATTTGTTTTAAAAAACCGTTCACTCAATTGTTCTGAATATTGCTTTGTATTGTATTGTATTGAATATTGTAACAAACTCATGCATTGATTCAAAGAAATCATTTCTTTAGGCGCCATTTCTTTAAAATAAAGAAATATTTCTTGCTCTCAGGATATGAGATAATTAACTCAAGGAATTGATATCTTTAAAACTAAGAACGTAGTTTCCTTGAATCTCGATTTCGCATCCAAAGAAATATTTCTTTAGTTCAATGATTGTGAGCTTTTGAATTAAAAAACATTCTATTTGAAATAAATCATTCATCGATGCGTTAAATAAATATTTTGGTTTCTTTGAATCAAAGAAATATTGAGATAAATGAAAGCAATATTAATTAAGTGAAAGTGATATTTCTTTCATATAAGGGGATTGATACTGTTGTTTTAATAAAACATGTCTTTAGTCCAGTAAAGTAATTTGTTCACTTAAGCAATAATTCATTCACTTGGAAGATAAGTTTCTTTTAATAAATAGAGTAAAGCGATTTATGCCCAATTAACATTTCCTTCAAGTGAAGAAATATATTTTTGAAATAACTTCATGCACCATTCGTTCGAAAAAATATTGTTGTAAGATTCTTTATTTGTACCGAGTAGTTCAGAACTATGCCGCCAGGTGCGCGGAGTTTATCGTCTCACAATAGAAATGGATTCTCCAGTCTTTAAGTTTGCCATCAATTTTCACCATCGATATAATTTGAAAAAATGTGGTGATTGGTGTTTATCAGTCTTCCTAAGCATTAGTCATTACCAAAAAATATGCTTATGTGAATCATAGAATCATATATTTGATTCATAAAAACTTTTTTTCCCGACTTAACTACAGTCGCGCATGCTCAGTTCCGCTTCATTACTCCCTTCGGGGAGTAATTCAGCTTCATTACTCCCTAGGGAGTAATAGAGCGGAATCGAGCATTTCGCCGATTGGTTAGGAAAAAGTGAGGTTATCCCAGCAAATCGGGCTAGATATACGCGGCTATTGTATAGTTAGGTCGTGAAAAAAGTATCGTATGCTTCTCGGGAGGACGCGCATTTTCACCTCGTGTGATATGCTGCCCTCGCTTCGCTCGGGAAGCAAACTTCACACTCGGTGAAAATGAGGCGCGTTCCTCCCACGTAGCATAATATACTATTACTCAGTGCGAGTTACATTTATTTATATGTAATAATTATCTTCTTGCATTACACCATACCAGCCCCCTGCAACGACGTTAGTCCACAACTACGGTCAAGTGAAGCGTGGAGCGCAGATGGCGCTGGGAGTCTTTCCAGCCTGTTTTTACATGGCAAGCATAGGAAAGATTGGTGAAAAATTAATTTGATCGACATTTTTCGCAATGACAATCGGTTTTCTGTTTTACAAATCAAAGTGTAAAAATTTAAAAATATTAATAATATAAAATTTGGCACTAAAATAACTAAAATGGGTGGAACGTGGTATATTGCCGCTGGATGTAAGTCAGGTTATGACAGTTTCTCCGAAAAAGATTGATTGTTGTTTAAATTTAAAATAATAATATTATTGTTGTTTTTATAATAATTGGCGATTAATGTTTCATTATTTTTGTTTGAACTGTTTGTGACATATAAAAAACAAGTAGTATTGCACGGCAGTGTCGGTCGCACCGGTTTATTTTTTTTTTCTTGATAAAGTGTGAAAATAAATTACATATTAAAATTATCAAAGGATTCAATGATTAAAATAATAGTTTAATTTAAAGAAATAAATGGAGAAGGTATTATCAAGGTAAGAAAAATTAGTCACAGGTGGGAACAGCAACGAAAATAGTTCTCAGGTATCCAGGAGGTAGCATCGTATTTTCGTTGCTGTTCCCACCTGCGACTAATTTTTCTTACCTTGATAAGGGTACTGTGTGAGCACCGAAACGTTGGTAAATATTATCCATGCTTTTTTATTATGATTTTAAAGTAATAAAAATAAAAAAGATAAAAGAAATAAAAAAGAGAAGGAAGGGTATTTGGTTGGTTGCCTTCTCATTTTTGTGTAAAGTCAATTTTTTTTTCTGAGTATCAGGCAAAATATAAACATGGGTTATTTTATAAAATCTGTAAAAAAATTACGGAATTTCTTTCTCCGAAAATGGAAACTTTGGGGGGGGGGGGGACTTTCCCTCTAGATTAATAAAAAAATTTGCAATGCATGTTTGGACCACCCTATATGCATACTTAGCCGGCTCGAAAAAGTCTTTGATACATTTTCCTGATTCTGTCAAAAAATATGAAAATTTTGATGTGTCAACATCTTAGACATCGATATGGGAAGTCGCGCCTGATTCGAGTGAAACCATGGCTCGAAAGTGTATTGCAAGCCTCTGACACACGCCTTATATCGTGTGTCAGAGACAGCAGGCTTGCTTCTCTTCACCCACTCAAAGGAGCCCTTCAGTAATTATTCTTTCGACTTCGTACAGTGAACCCCAACATTATCGTTCTCTCTTCCTTCATTCTTTAATTTATTCTTAAAAATCTTGCCAAATCAACTTTTTCTCTATTTTAGAGTATTTCACGATAAAGTTAATTTAAAGTTAATAAAAAAATTTATTTTTCAACTGTGAAATATTTTGACATCTTTTGAAATCTTTGTAAAATCTATGCAAATTTTTGAAATATTTGACATTTTTCTGCATTCTCTTGCAATGTTTTGAAATCTTTTTATTTATTCTTGAATTTATTCTGAATGCTTTACACTGTTAAAAATAATATTAAATTTAATATACCCATGTGTATTAAAATTAATATATCAAGCATATATAATCGCCATTAAGAGCGTGTATATTAAATTTCATATACATTCATGTTAATCACTCACAAGAAAAATCAGATAATTCTACTTCACACAAATTCAAAATCAGTTTAGCAGTCATTTTCGATCCTAAATAATAAAACATGATACCGTCTTCCTATTACCCAAAAATAAAATTGGATTTCAAGTCGAAAAGTTCAATTAAGCAAATAAATAACAGAGCTAACCTACAATCAACTGTATTCGCATTACATTTTTACCATTCAGAGCGAATTTAGGGAAAAGTTCCACCCGTACATTGCAATTTCATTATAAATAAAAATTCAGCTTACGAACTCTAGATTATTAATTTAACTACCAATAGTTGACAAGATTTGAAGAAATGAGAGCACTTTGACTTTTCACGCAAACTGATATAACGACCGGTTTATTAAATTTAATACACATGTATATTAAATTCACTACACCAATGTATGTTACAATTCAGTAGCGGTAGTGCATATTTGCTTCACACACATGTATATTAAATCTCATACAGATTTTTTTAACAGTGTATGTAAGATTTCACTTTCAGTTAACGTTTATCGAAGATGTTTACACATTAATCTGTCATGGGTCGTAGTTTGGGACGCACGTAATGTTTTGTTTTTAATTTATGAGATGGAAAATCGGATAAAAACTATATTTTCCCTTCCAGTAAAAAAAATCATAAAAGAGTCATATGATTCCATCATTTTATGAAAATTTCATATTTCCAAGCCTCTACCAAAGAAAATTTTGTTCGTTTCATCCTGCAAATTTTAATTTTCAATCTTTATCAACGTGTCATTCTCATGTCTTCACGAAAATTCACCAAAATGTCTTTCAAAGAAACATCTGAATCAATCTTCAAGGAAATTTAAAAAAATCAAAGTTAATTGAAAAGTCTTCAAGGTATTACAAAAGAATACCAAGAAGTACATGAAACGTGGCTATATCATATTTAAGATTTGTAGCATTTGTTACTTAAGAGTTTAGTCATTAGGATTCAATAAATTTTCTTGTGTACAGCTTAATTTATTTGTATTCATCTAATAGAATTCAACAAAAATTTAGAAGAATTCAAGAGAATTCGGACGAATAGGGTCATCCACAAAAATTGGGTTTGCCTTATAGTTAAGCTTTTTATAAACTTTGACTCCCAAGAATTTAAATGTTAACTTTGAACTTAACTATATTTATTTAATAATTTATAAAAATTTACTGAAAAGTAACAAAATATCATCCGGAAATGTCGATTTTTCCATGAAACCATGAAACACATGGTGTGACGTCACGTGCCTTCAAAGCTTGTGATATTTTTGCGAAGTACTCCAATTTCAACGTTGCTGAGACTTGAGTAAAAGCAAAAAAATAGTAAATGGGATAAATGACGTTAACCCTTTGAAATATTTATTTTTATATTTTTAATGTACTAATTTAGAATGATAATTGCTTTAGGCGAATCGTAACATATATGCCATATTGGCAATATTGCATCTACAAAACTTAACCTCACTTTTTTATAGATGCTTTTATACTTTTATAAATGCTTTTATAAATACATTTATAAATGATTCTATAAAATTGTTGTAAAATTTGTAATCATAAGATTTATAATTACTTCGCAACAATATACTTTTGGCGTTAAAGATTAAGGGCGCATGTCCCGCCGAACAATTTTATACCATTTTTTTCGTTCCTCACCTTTGGGTATAGATATAAATAATTTTCCTGGATTTTTGACAGATGCGTTTTTACATTCAGGCACAAAATACGAATTGTAGCAATGTTTTCGTTCCGTCTTATTTAAAAGCTTTTGAAGGCATGCTACGTCACATCAATATGGCGGAGTAGGCGCGACAAAAATAGGAGTTTAAAATGTGTACGCATTTTTCATTTTCAAATATAAATTCGAAATAAGTTTTTGTTTACAGTATACTGGTATTATTAGTGATCTTAGAGCATATACTTGAATATGCAAAAATAAAAAAAACTAGTGGATGACCCTATTCAAGAGATGTCAAAAGCGTTTACAAAAAGGTGAACGTCTGAATTGAGTAGTGATTAATATAATTAAATATTACTAATACTGTATCCATTAATACAGTGCTAAATTTTTAAGTAATTTTATTACTGGTAATATGCCTGTTTAAATTACTGAATTATAAATCTTCGTTATTTCATCAGATTTATTTACCGCCGAGACATTTTTAGCTTCGTTTATGGCATGAAAATATTTGCTGATTATTACACTTCAATTTGGTATTATGTTCCGCTGGCACAACAAAATTTGTATACAAATCGAATAATGATTGCGTTGGCATCAACTTTTTCCATTACGTCGATGTTTTTATTCTCTTGATGAAAATGAATGGAGAGAACGGGGTTAACTAAAATAACTATCTGTGTTATAATATTTTTTTCATTTAATAATTGTATAACCCACAAACAGGATATTCCTGATGACTGGGTTTACAATTTTAGTAACTTATTCTACGTTTGCATCACTTTACTTAACTTTTAATTTCATAGAAAATGTGCCCAATATCCGTCAGAAATCAGACGTGTCGTCGTAAGAAAATTGTATATGAGTCATCCAAAATATCACAAATTCGGTTTTAGGGCGTGCATGCTTGCAGAGCGACTTTTTGAAAATTTCAATGACTCTCATCTAACATTTCACGAATAGTGTTGCCAGTAAAATAAAAAAAAAACATTCTGATGTCTTGTTCTCTGGTGTTATTCCTACAGACTCATACTTGAATTATATTTCTTATTACACATTACACTTTTAACCTTCATGCGTTCGCGCCAACTTGAGTCACACGAGCGATCGCGCGGCGGTCAGTTGACCGCCCACATTTTTTCATGATTATCATGCTGTTTTCTCTACTTTTTGTGAATTGTTTAGTGTCATGAAAGCAAAGAAGCTCTGATACAACTCGGCAAACACCTTCTTTATCAAAATTCTTTATTTAAACAACATATAGTTAGCCACCAACATAATATAGATTCTAGCTTGAAAAGAATGTTTTGTTCAACTATTTTTCGGAAAAATATAATTTCGTTCAATTGAACTAGAATAAAACTAAAATTTGCTTGAGTATAATTGACACTTCAAAAAAACGCTACTTGAAAAAAGTACGTAACTTGTAACTTGAAACTACAATATAATCAACTTACGAGTAGGTGGCGCAAAAAAAAAAAGAAAAAAAAAGGAACTTTTGGCCGGAAATAGCGGAAATTGACGTAAATAGAGGTCGTAAGTGTAACTTGAGAATACATGCCCCTCCCATCTCACCCAAAGCTCACTGGTGAGCACGACATTCAAAATTCCAAAAAAGCGGTCACTTGACCGCCCACGCGAACGGATTAAGGGGCCTTCCCCGCATTATAAAATGGTTGGGCAGTCTCCGGCCGCACGATTGAATATTTTTGTCTGATTTTTTGCATACCTCATCTACGTATGGGTCTCGTTTGCTGCTAAGTCTCGCTTTTTTGAACAAATGTTCATATTTGAAGTTATAAACAAAAATAAAAGAACAATAGAAAAAAAATGCAGTGAATCTCAGTACTAGCTGAGTCTGTATTTTCGAGATCTAGCCCGTGGACCCTCTTGAAATTGAGGAGACAGGCTCCCCGGAGCGCGAGCGTGTCGAATACCCGAAACGAATGACCCTTCCATTGTTTTGAGATGCAGGCCAGTTCAAAAAACTGAAATTAAGAAAGAATCGCGTTATTCAATTTTAATTAGCAGAAATGGTTTATTTATATAATTTCAAGAAAGTGAAAAAAAGATTCACAAAAATCGGATAATATTTGCAGTAATGATAGAAATGTTGAAGTGCACACGCTAGTATGGTGAGATGCGCCGCGGTATGGGAGGAAATGCATTTTTTTCGTTTAAATAACCTACCAGCCTTCAATCAGACGGTCACCCATCCAAGTACTTACCGCGCCCAACACTGCTTAACTTCAGTGATCTAACGGGAACTGGTGCTTCCAGCGTGGTATGGCCGTTGGCCATATTTAATGCATGAAAAATTCGTGACATGTAAGATTACAAGAATAGACAATAATAATGATGTAATGTTAATTTTTACATCGAATCAGTGACAGAAAATCTGTCTCACCAAAATTTGAAGCAATTTCAGTGCAAGAAAAAGTATTTTTGCGGGCCGAAAAGGACACAGTTTTGTATTTACTTATTTCATTTGTTTACGATTTATATTTTAACATATATAATTGAACCTACGTTCTTTTTCAATAATATCTGCAGCAATTTAAATTATAAAGGAAAATCTGAAATTGAAAAAGCACAAATTTCACAATTTTCAAAACGAATTGCGTATAACGTTTTATAAAAACAATTGTTACTGACAATGACTCTCACGATAATTCCAACTATTTCCTGAGAAGAGCAAACATTTTTCAATAACAATTACAATATTGTTCAATACATACGAATCGTAATATTTAAAATTAAATAATAACAACTGTTTCTTGTGAATTTTACATAGAAACAGTTACTGCAAATCTCTCTCATAAACATTCGAAGCAGTTTTAGTGCAAACAAAAATTATTTTCGAGGTCAAAGTTTTCTATTTACTTATTTAATTTCAATATCTACATAATTTCAGATAATGAAGGAAGAAACGAATTCCAATTTTCGGCAAAAAATTGTTTACAACATTTACAATTGTTGATGTCTCATAACAATTGAGACTAACAGTCACTCTCACTATAATTGAAAGCATATTCATCTGCAAAGAAATATTTTACAACCAAAATTGCAGTATGTGGCTGTTTGTTAATGTCATTTGTTTAGAACAATTAAAACAGACAATCATCAAATGATTTGCATTCTGGGAGTACTCTTGCATCGATTTAAGATGTTTTTCAGTAGATGCAAACCGCTATGGAAGAGTAAACAATGATTTTGTGAAAAATCTCGATTTTCTCATACTTCAAGTAAACATATAATAAATAAACAAATGGAAACGCAAGAATCTCCACGGAGAAACCCAAACACCAATGGTTGGTGTTTGCTGGAAAAAAAATCGCGAAACGCCACTGAACGCTGCCTACACACCGTTCATCAGTGTTTCGCGCAGTGGCCAGTGGCACCTACGCAATAATAATCAAAACATGACTGAGTCGTTC
>CAKNWT010043844.1:0-17154 GCA_932066315.1 Andricus coriarius | reverse complement strand
ACTAGAATGTCTTAAAACGTGACTTCTTATACACAAGAATATCATAAAACATCATTGCTTTTAAACTGAAATTTTTTTTAACTTGTCTTCTTATAAAATTAAATTTCTTAAAACATTATTGCTTACAAAATTAAAACTTTAAAACTTTCTTTAAGCTTAGTAGCTCTAAAACTTGAAGATCTTGATATTTGATTGATTCCAAGCTTGAAACTCTTTGATCTTGATACACAGGCATTAAACTTGAAAGCCTTTGAACTTGATTTAAAGGCACTGAACTCAAAAGCATTTAAAATTGATTTAAAGATCTGAAGTTTATTGCTTCCAAACTTGAATGCCTTACAACTTTATTGTTTGCAAACTTGATAGTCTCTTAACTTAATTTAGAAGCCTTAAAATCCATTTCTTCCAAGCTTGCAACATATAATGTCTCGAAACGCGACTGCTTACCAAACAATAATGCCTTAAAACATGAATGATTACAAACAAAAATGTCTTAAAACTTGATTTCTAAAAACTAGAATCTCTCAGAACTTTACTGAAAGTTTAAAACTTTTTAGATTCCAAACTTAAAAGACTTTAAGCTTTCAAACTTCAAAGTTTTTGAGCTTGATTTTAAGTTCTTAAGCTTATTTGCATCCAAAGTTGAAAGTATTAAAACTTGATTGCTTGCAACATAAAATGTCTTAAAACTTGATTTATTACAAACTATGTACTCAAACTTGAATTATTACAAACTAGAATGTCTTAAAACTTAATTTCTTAAAAACTACAATGTCTTAGAACTTTACTGAAAATTTAAAACTTTTTAGCTTCCAAACTTAAAAGACTTTAAGCTTGATATCTTAAAAACTTGAAAGCTTTTGAACTCGAATTAATGGCCTTAAACTTCATTGCTTCCAAACGTGAATGCCTTTGAACTTGATTTAAATGATCTAAACTTTAAAGCCTTCAAATTTGATTTCAAGGCCTTGAAATTGATTGCATACAAGCTTGAAATTATTAAAACGTAATTGCTTACAAACTAGAAAGTCAACTTTATTGTTTGCGATATTGGAAGCCTTTGAAATTGATAAAAAAACCTTAAACTTGATTTCTTCTAAGCTTTGAATTCATAACAAGCTACTTTCTTCCGAACTAAAAGGACTTCAAATTGGATTTAAACTTGATTTATCCAAGCTTGAAAGCATTACAACTTGATATCTTACAAACTATAATGTATTAAAACTGGATTGTTAATAAAATATAATGTTTCAAAAAACTGATTGCTTGCAAACTGTTATGTCTTAAAACTTGAGTTTTTCCTAAGGAGAATATCTTAAAACTTGAGTTCTTACAAACTAGAATATCTTCAAACAACATTGCTTCTTAACTGAGATATTTCAAACCTTGACTGCTTATAAAATTAAATGGCTTAAAACATTATTGCTTACAAAATTAAAAGTTTAAAACGTGATTGCTTCCAAACTCTAGCGACTTTAAGCTTGGTAGTTTCCTAACTTTGGTCTTCGTATTTTATTGCTTCCAAGCTAAAAACTATTTAAATTTGATTTAAAGACCTTAAACATGATTGCTTACTAACTTGAAAGTCTTGAAACTCGATTTCTCGCGATCTTAAAAGCTTCTGAACTTAATTTCAGTGTCTTAAGCTCGATTTCTTCCAAGCTTTAAATTCATAACAATCTGCTTACTTCCGAACTATAAAGCCTTTTAATTGGGTTTTAACTTGATTGCATCAGAGCTTCAAAGTACTAAAACTTGATTGCTTGCAAACTATAATGACTCAAAACTTGGTTGCTTATTGACTATAATGTATTGAAACTTGATTGCTTACAAACTATAATAATATACTCAAACTTGATTTTTTACCAACTAGTATATCTTGAAACTTGATTCCTCACAAACTAGAATGTCCTAAAAGGTGATTGTTTTTAAACATAACTGTTTCAAAACTTGACCGTTTATAAACTTAAACTTCTGAGCATATTATGAATTATAAAATTAAAAGTTTAAAACTAGATTGCTTCCGACCTTAAGAGTCTTTAAGATTTATTGCTTCCAAACTTATAAGTCTTTGAACTTAATTCAAAGGCCTGTAACTTTATTGCTTCAAAACTTGAAAGTCTTGCCACATGATTGGTTCCTAACTTGAAAGTATTGGAACTTGATTTTTACAAAGTTGAATGTATTTAGGTTTGAAATCTTACAGACAAGAATGTCTTACAATTAGAACTAGATTTATTTCAACCTAGATTGTCTTAAACCTTGATTGCTTCTAATCTTACATTTTTTGAAACTTAACTGCTTATAAACTTAAATTTCTTTAAACACTTTCTTACCAAATTGAGATATTAAAACTTGATTTCTCCCAAAGTTAAAAGACCTCAAGCTTGTTAGCTTCCAAACTTGAAAGTATTTGAACTTGATCTGAAGGTACTAACCTTTAAAGTCTTTGAACTTCATAAAAATGTCTTAAACTTGATTGATTTCAAACTTGAAAGTCTCACAACTTCCGAACTTGAAAGTCTATGAACTTGATTTCACAGTATTGAACTTGATTGCTTTTAAGCTTTAAATATATAACAATCTGCTTGCCTCCGAACTAGGAAGCCTTTACATTTATTTTAAACTTGATTCCATCCAAGCTTGAAAGTAATAAAATTGTATTGCTTACAGCGAAGAGTGTTGATTGCTTGCAAGCTATAATTTTTAAAAGCTGGCTTACAAAAATTGAATTTTTAAAACTGTATTGCTTCCAACCTTGAAAGTGTTACAACTCAACTGTCAATTTCCAGTTCTCTTAAGTACATTTAAGGGCCTTAAAGTGTATTGTTTCCAAGATTAAAATTAGTAATAACCTGCTACCTTTGGACCCAAAATCACTGAATTTTGATTTCAACTTGATTGAATTCAAGCTTGAAAGTATTAAAACTTGATTCTTTACAAACTAGAATGTCTTATAACTTGATTTTTTCTAAACCGAAATGTTTTAAAAATATACTTTTTCGAAACTCAAGTGTCTTAAAACATTATTGTTTACAAAATTTAAAGACTTCAATCTTGATTACCTCCAAGCTTGAAATTTATATGAAACATTATTGCTTCCAAATTTCAAAGTATTTGAAATTTACAACGAAATTTTATTTCTTTTAAGATTGGATACTTCTAAACTTTAGGCTAACTTTGACTCACTTAAATTTTAGTCTTAAAAGAAATCTAGATCCTTTCAGCTATTAAATCACGTGACATTACTACATTTATTTTTTTATCTAACCCTCTCTTGATATATTTATTACCTTCGCGTAAATTATTTTGTAAAATTTCATGTCTTCATCCAATAAATTTGCGCGCCGCTGGTTTATATTCTTTGGACCACCCAGAAATGTGTTTTGTAAATTTCATAATAACACGCAACTTCCCATGTGTTTCATCTTCAAAAGAAAATATTAAATCATATCTCGTAGAATTACATCATCTTTTTATATAATAAATACAAAAACGACATATGAAACATATTTTGGTTTTCAAAACATACACTACAAGCAAGTTTTAACTGTTTTTGAACTCAATTTTCAAAACAATATATTGCTACGCTACATTCTTTATTGTTGAAGACGTTGAACCATTTATTTTTCATTTTCCATTATTAGGAAAAATTTTATATACCCTTCTCAAGTTCTCACTCTAAACCATTTTCTGCCATCTCACTTGTATTGGCCTTCTTTTAAAGGTTAATTGCTCGTGAGCGCAATTAGACTCTCATCGTCTTCTGAAGCATCAATGTATTAAAATATAGCAGAATAATCAAGAGCGACGTAAGTAAGGCAAGTGCTCGCTTTGAAAATTAATCGATCTGAAGTGAAGCCCTTCGACCTTACCCATAGAAACTCACATTCACCTATACTTTCAAATTCAGATGCTAAATTTTTACTTTTCTAGTCATTTTTATCTTTGTGCAATTTACTGACAAATGGAAATTTACTGAAGATTTATATAAATTTAGATCACTAGAGATGCATTAAGGCGATACATTTTTCAGTACTTCAAATTTGAAAGCAATAATGTTTTCAGTGGCGGATCCAGAATTTTTTTTGGGGGGAAGGGAATTTTTTTCCTCAACATATTTTTAAAATTGCAGTTAGTTTGTAACTTTCTATTTATTATTCTTCGATTCTTCCCCCCTTCCGTGGATCCGCCACTGAAAGTTTTCAGGCTTTCCAAATTAAAAGCAACAGCATATTTAGGCCTTAAAATAAAGGTTGGAAGTAACCTTTAAAAGCTTTTAAATTTTTAGGTATTAAATGTGTAACGCCTTAATATTCGAAAATTTTCAGGTTTTCAAGCATTCAAAATTAAAGCTTTGCATTAAAAATTATTCATTTTTACCTAATTTCGTAATACTAGCCTAAGCTCTCCTTATACTTGATTGGATAGTCTTACGAAAAATTCTGTTTAGTATTACAGAGTACCTAAATTGTATGGCCTTTAAATTTTAAAGCAAGTTTGGGAGCAATACAATTTTATGATTGAGTTTTGAAATAAAATTAGTTTTACAATTCTGAACTTAGAAAGGAATTCATTTTTGTGACTTTCAAGCATCAAAGTGGTATAATTTATTCCATTGGAGGTAATGAATGATAATCAAGTTTTGAAGCAATATAATTTTATGACTCTGTTTTGAAAGCAAGTGATTTATAATTCTCAACTTTTAAAGCAATCTATTTTTCTAAAATTCAAGTTTGGAAGCAATACATTCTTGTAACTTTCAAGTTTGGAAGCAATCTTTGAATAATTCTAAACTTGTAATAAATCAAGATTGGAAGCAAAAAAAGTTGTATTATTTCTTACATTGGAAGTTATCAAATTTTCATCAAGTTTGGAAGAAGTAAAATTTTATGACTCATTTTTAAAAGAAAGTTATTTATATAATTAATTGATGTTATGTTTTTTGACCAGTGAATTATTTAAATAATATGATGTTAATGTTTTTTGTCTACATGGTCGATAATCAATATTTTAAAATATTGATTATTAAAGTTGTGAAACACAATTTTTTTTAAAGTTGTGAAAAAAATCTCTCTAGCTCCGCTGGGATTCGAACTCCAGATCTTTCAGATTGCCCGTCTGATGCTCTAACCAGTAATCCACTTTTGTTACTTTCAAGTTTCAAAGAAATCAATCAATTTTAGAGGCAATAGAATTTCATAAATTAGTTTCAAAGTCATGTTAGTTTCATAATTTTCCACTTTGACAGCAATCCATTTTTGTCACTTTCAAGTTTGGAATCAATCTTTGAATAATTTCAAACTTTTAATTAATCCAGCTCGAAAGCATTAACGTTGTATAGTTTTTTACAATAGAGTTAATTAAGTTTTTATCTAATTTTGTTCAAGTTTGGGAGCAATACAATTTCATGAATTAGTTTTAAAAGCCCGTTAGTTTTATAATTCTCAACTTTGACAGATTCCATTTTTTGTTACTCTCAAGTTTGGAGGCAATCTTTAAATAATTTCAAACATGTAATTAATTAAGCTTGAAAGCATTACAATTTTAGAATTTTTTCGTTGAAAGTAATCTAATTTTGATAAGGTTTGAATGCATGGTCAACTTTTAAAGCAATCCATTTTGTAACTTTCTAGTTTGAAAGCAATCCATTCTTTTAACTTTCAAGTTTGGAAGCAATCTTTAAATAATTTCAAACTTGTAAGAAACTAAGCTTGGAAGAATTAAAGTTGCATATTTTTCTTAAATCGAAGCAATTAAATTTTCATTAAGTTTGGGAACTATACAATTTTGTGACTAAGTTTTGAAAGGAAGTTATTTTTTATAATTCTCAACTTCGAAAGCAATTCATTTCTGTAACTTTCAAATTTCGAAGCAATCAATCAATTTTGAGAGCAATACAATTTCATAAATTATTTTTGAAGACAGGTCAGCTTTATAATTCTCAACTTTGACAGCAATCAATGTTTATGACTTTCAAGTTTGAAAACAAATTTAAATAATTTCTAACTTGTAATTAATCAAGCTTGGAAGCATTAAAGTTGTATTGTTTTTTACATTGGAAGTAATCAAGTTTTGATCAAATTTTGATCAAGTTTGGGAAAAATACAATTTCATAATTTAATTTTGGAAGCAAGTCAGTTTTATAATTCTCACCTTTAAAAGGAATCCATTTTTTGTGACTTTGAAGTTTGGTAGCAATCTGTGAATAATTCCGATCATGTAATCAATTAACCTTGGAAGCATTAAAGTTGTATAATTTTTTACATTGGAATTAATCAAATTTGGATCAAATTTGGAAGTAATACAATTATATGACTTAGTTTTAAAAGCAACTTATTTGCATTATGGTTAAATTTGTAAGAAATACGTTTTTGTGACTTTCAAGTTTGGAAGCAATCTCTGAATAATTTCAAACTTTCAATCAATCAAAATTGAAAGAATTAAAGTTGCATAATTTTTTATATTGCAAGTAATAAAATTTTGATCTAATTAGGAAGCGATCCATTTTTATGACTTTCAAGTTAGGAAGCAATCCATTTTTGTGACTTTCAAGTTTGAAAAGTTTTTTTTTTTATAATTACAAACTTGCAATGCTTGGAAGCATTAAAGTTGCGTTATTTTTGACATTAGAAGCAATACAATTTTGATCAAGTTTAGGAGCAATGCAATCTAATCATTTAGTTTCCGAAACAAGTTAGTTTTGTAATTCTCAACTTTGAAAGGAATCAAATTTTGTGACTTTCAAGTTTGGAAGCAATCTTTAAATAATTTTAAACGTGTAATCAATCAGGCTTGGAAGTATTACGGTTGTATAGTTTTTTTACATTGGAAGTAATCAAGTTTTTATTAAGTTTGCAAGCTATACGTCTTCATAAATGAAATAAGTTTTGGAAAAAAATTAGTTTTATAATTCTCAATTTTGAAAACAATCAATTTTTGTGACTTTCAAGTTTTGCAGCATTCTTTAAATAATTTAAAACTTATAATGAATCATGCTCGAAAGAATAAAATTTGCAAACTTTTTTTAATTGGAAGCAATTAAATTCTGATCAAGTTTGGGAGCAATACAACTTCATAAATAAAATTAGTTTTGAAAGCAGTTTAGTTTTATGACTCTCTACTCTGGAAGCATTAAAGCTTTCTAATTTTTTACATTGAAAGTGATCAAATGTTGATTAAATTTTTATTGAGGTTGGCAGCTATAAAATTTTATGTCTTAGTTTCGAAAAAATTGAGTATTATAATTCTCAACTTTCAACAAAAATGGCGTCCTTTAGGTTCGAAAACAATCTTTGAATAATTTAAAAATTGTAATCAAGTAAGCTTGGAATCATGAATGTTGTATGATTTTTTACATTGACAGTAACCAAATTTTATTAGTTGCAATTTCTAGAATATTTAAATTTTGTCATTTTTAACTATAGAAGCAATCAAGTTTTATGAATATCAAGATTGTAAGCAATATTATGTTTCAAAATAATCTACTTTTTTCTTATTTTGCACAAATAAATATTGGGAGCAAGAAGCTATTATAAATTCAAATTTGAAATGCAATTGAGACTCTCAAGCTTGGAAGCAATACACTTTCAAATTATATGAATATCTGTAAGCTTTTAGATTAAAAGACATAAAAATTGGTATGCTCTCGAAATCAGCTTTCCGAAAAGTGTACATGTTGCAAATTTCCTTCTTTTTAAGAATGATTTAAAGAAATATTTTGTTTAAATATGTCTTTATTTTTTATCCAGGATGCAGAAATTAATCTTTGTTTTTGATTTTCTGTTACAGAAAGCCAACACAAAACGAAGCTGAATGGCCACCATATACAAGAGATGATCCTCGGTATTTTATTTTAGACGCCGAAAAGACCGGCTTTGGTAAAGGGCCTCGCATGACTGCCTGCGCTTTCTGGAACGATTTTCTCCCTCGACTGAAAGGAATACCTGGTACGTGACGACAAATTTTTCTTTTCATTTTTTTTTATTTATACGTTTTCAAACAAGCCTGCAAATTTTCCTGGTTGTAGCTCAGGAGCCGCTCTCATCTTACTTTTGATTCAACGTAGGATCGGTTTTTTAAGCTCAGCACGTATTTCAAGGAAATTGAAGCACAGATTTTTATTTGAAAGAGAAGCTTTTACGGAAATATGTGGCAGAAGGAGGAACAATTGTAAAATGTAACAAATATGACATCTAAGTAGAAAATTTTTTTCATCAAGGTGTTTAAATTGGAAACAACAGCTTGCAAATTATTAAAAAATTCTGATGATATTGAATCTATATCAAAAGTTTCGTCCGCAAAAATGAAAAATCAACATTAAGAACTATGTCAGTGAATTATTGGCTGGAAAAATATGTCTTTAAGAGGATAATCTCGTGACCTTTTTAAAATCTGCTTTTCTTTCGTCAGCTGCATAAACTTCAATTTTATTCTGAATTTTCAGATATTGCTGTCAGTGGCGTTTCACTTTATAAATAATTCAAATTCCGGCAATCAATAATGAACCTCTGGCTAAAGTTCTTTTTCATTATTCGAATCACTCTTTATTTTTAATGTGCAAAGTTAATTTTTCATGATTATATCAATATTTGCATTGGTACTAAAACATACGTATTTTCACCAAAAATGCGCATCCTAGGATTCGAAGCAAATTCGTAGATATAATTTAGGCGAAAACATTTGTTAAATAACATGTTATTGTAGCTTTTGTGTCGTTTTTCCAAAAATTTTATATTATGATTTTCAATATATTTTTATAACGAGAGGTTATAACAAAACTTGTAGATATTTTTTGGTTGAACAACTTTTGTCTTTTCATTTCTTTCATCTCTTGTGTCGTTTTTTCAAAAATTAAATTTTTTGATTTTTAATGCTATTTTTTACGATTCAAACAAAAACTTACGCGCCCTATCAAAAAATTATTGATGAAAAATTTGTAGCTCTTTTTAGGGTGAGCAATTTCTGTGGGCTCATTTTTTTCCTAGCTTGTGTCGTTTGTCCAAAAATTTTATTTTTTGATTTTTAATTCCGTTTTATTACAAATAAACCAAAAACTACGTGTTCTATCAAAAAGTGGTTAATAACAAATAGGCAGACCTTTCTTTATTGCACAATTTTTGTTGAATTAACATTCTTCTTATCTTTCATAGTTTGACCGTAAAATGAAATTTTTTATTTTTCATAATTTTTTGTGCGATCAAAATTTAAATTTTCGTTTTAAAATAAAATCAAAAAGTTGCTATGATTATCTTGTCAGGCTTTCAAAAATAAACGTTTTTTTAGTTAATTTTTTTTTGTAGGGTGTGTTTTTTACCTTAAAATGTTAATTTTCGTATGTTATTTTGTATTTTCAAAATGCTATAACTTTGACAATTTTCTTTTCATCGAAAAAAGTTATCAAAGTCAATTGTTCAAATTTCCGAGTAATATAAAGAGTCGTACATATTATTTTTTAATCATGATAAAAAATAGTCTCAACAATTTTGAAAACGCTCTAACTTTTTGAAATTTTGTCCAAAATAGCTGGCTGACGAACTTGTTCTTATTTTTCACATCCTTATAAAGTGTGCCCAAGGGCAATCCAATTAGATAATTCCTTCAAATTTTATCGTATTTACAGACTACAACGACGACGACAACGACAGACACCGACGTAAAAACTATTTTTTCTAACTCAGCCCCTGAGTCAGAAAATATAGTTTTAAAAACGTCGACATTTGATGGAATCCGCGAAAGCCATTTTTTATATAAAACCAGTACCTTCTCATTATGATGAGAATGTAACAAGTTTTAAGACACTAAAGTTTGAAATTAATCAAGTTCTAAGACATTCAAGATCAAAAGAAATAATGTTTTAATACTCTCATTTTTTAAAGCAATTATATTTTAAATTTCAGGTTTGGAAACAATAAGACATTAACCAATTTCAAGTTTGAAAGCAATCAAATTTTGAAGCTTTCAATATCAGAAGCAATCACGTTTTTAATCTTTCAAGTTTGAAAAAAATCAAGGCTTAAGACTTTCAAGTTCTAAATCAATCAATATTTGTCAAACCTTCCAGTTCAAGAGCAATCACTTTTTAAAACTTACGAACCCTGAAGGAAATAATTTTTAAAACTTTAAAGTGTGTGAGGAATTACTTTTTAGGACTTTAAAGATCAAAAGCTATCAAATTTTAAGACTTTCAAGTTTGAAAGTAATCAATTTTTAAGAATTTATTAAAGTTTAGAAGAAATCAAGTTCTAAAACTCTCAAGTTTGTAAGCAATCAAGTCTTAGGACATTTGAGTTTGCAAGGATTCAAGTTTTAATACATTCACTTTTAAAAGCAATCATGTTTTTAGCTTTCAAAATTGGAAGCAATAAAGCATTTAGGAGCTTAAGTTTAGAAGCAATCAACTTTTCAGACATTTAAGGTTTAGAGAAATTAAATGTAAAGACGCTCAAGTTTGGAAGCAACCAATTTTTAAGTATTTTAAGTTTGGACTAAATATAGTTTTATTAATTAAATTGTATAATTAATAAATTAATAATTTAATAAACTTGCCTTATAGTGTTCATATGAACAAGTTTTGTGGTTTGTAAGCCCTAAACATTGGAGATTCGAAGCAATCAAGTTAAACAACTTTTAATTTTTGGCCAATAAAGTATGACTTTCATAATTGAAAGCAATACAATGTACTGGTTTCTACATTTTTGAAACTCTTATTTTAGAATCATCCAAACCTAAAGTCTTCCAATTTCGGGAGTATCTATATTTGATGATTCCAGTATAATAACAGTGCTCAAATTAGGTTCTAGATTAAAAATATCCAATATAGAATTCACAAAAATCAAAACCTGATTTAACAAAATATATAATTTAAACAAATATATAATGTAAACAATTTTCTTCAACTTTCAGATCCAGAACCGGAAGCTTGTAACAGGGTTATAGCCTCCAGCGTCTCAGCAGATGCGGATCGGCTCAGATTGACTCTTAGATCTGCTCTAATATTTTTACTTTCCACCCTGGCAATATCCACGATAATGTAAGCCATGAGATGACCCTTCCAGTAGTACAACATCCGCTGGCACGGAATTCCGCTTCAAGAAGGACATTCAGGTGCTTTTACAATTTCCAATCAAGGATCAGATTGGCCTCCATCTGGAAAAAATTAGAGGCAACAAAACAGGAAGCCGTAAGCCCGCGAGAGAAACCGGGATTCGAAAGTAAAAGTAGAACATGCTGACAGAAAGGCAAAAATATATAATGGAGAATACAAGGATCTGAGTCATGATGACTGAGAATTTGAGAATGGGACGCAATTTTGAATAAAATCAAATTGATTCTCTTTGCCCGTCATGAAAAGAAAGCCACAGTCAGAAAACTTCGAAAAGATCATTTTTATTCCCTCGTTTTTTTGAGGCTTGGAAATCAAGATCAAAATAGTGATAGGTTCTAACTTTGCAGGAAGTTAAAAAAGAATGTGTCGGTCTTTAGATTATGCCGAAAATGCTTCAAACTTCGACGAAAGCATCAAATATACTTTGCTTACTTTCCATCTGATGGGGAATCTTTAACAAAATTTATTTAGATTTTTCAATTTTATTTTTCAAAGAGATGCAATGTTTGATAAGAGTTTTGCAAAGTATAATTAGAGAGAAAGATTATTATTCGATTTTTAAAGGGGCATAAATTTAAGATTTGATGATTGTAGGCTTAATCTGATATTTTAGAAAGTTTCTTTTTTAAAAAGGCGAGATTTTGATTGTAATTTTTGCTTGGGAAGAGCAGATTTTGTTTAACATCACACACCACCACGTGTGTCTCTCTCTCTCTGTGATCCCTAGATTTTCTTAGATGTGGTTTTTTAATAATCCATCCCGCACTCAAGATTTCTATATTGATGAGTTGATTAAACACGAGGAATAATCATTACGAATTAGGAGTGAAGTCAATTGATACAGTACTAATGCAGGGTTTACTCTCCTGCGTATTGCGAGCATTGCTTTCTTTCTAAAACAATTTTTTTGAATAATTTTTTGTTCATTTTGATTCCATTTTCATGTTCAATAAGTCAAGAATGTACAAAGTTTCGTATACAATAATTATAATAATCGAGGCATCTGATTTTGTAGAGTTCTAAATTGAAAGCTTATGATGAAACTTAATTTGGTAAATCCGCTTTTAAAGTCAAAAAGATTTATATTCAAAGGTTTTCAATTTTTTAATCCGAAGTAGGAAAGCCTTCAAGTTTGTAAAGTTTTATACTAAAAATTATTAAGTTTTAACGCGTTCATGTTCAGAATCAATTAAGTTTTATTATTTTTAAAGCTTAAGACTTTCAATTTTGAAGTAGCCAATCTTTAGGAAATTTATTTTTGGGAGCAATCATTCTCTAAAGCTTTCAAGATTAGAAGCAGTAGAGCGCTAAGTTATTCAAGTTCAGATGCGATCAAGCTTTAAGACTTTCAAGTTTGGAATCAATCAAGCCTTAGGTCTTTCATGTTGTTAAGCAATCAAGCTTCGAGTCTATCAAGGTTAGAAGCAATAAAAATGTATGACTCCATTTTGGAAGCATTCAACTTTTAAAACTTTCGAATTTGAAAGCAATCAGGCTTTGAGTCTTTCAAGGTTAGAAGCAATTAAACTTTAAGATTTTCCATTTTGGAAGCACTCAAGTTTTAAGACTTTTAAATTTGGATATAATTAAATTGGAAATAATCAAGTTTTAAGAGTTTCAATTTTGGAAGCAATCAATCGCAAAGCAATAAATCGTAAAAATCAAGCAATGAAGCCTTCCGCTCATGAAGTCTGTCAAATTATATCAATTTAAAGTCTATAAGGAATACAATTTTAAGACTTTTTAGTTCATATTATTAAGCTATCAAGTTTTGACTCTTTCACGTTTGAAAGCAATGAACAATAAGAAGTTTTAAGTTTGGAAGTAACCGATATTTAAGAATGTTAAGTTTGGAAGCAATCAAGCTTTAAGATTTTTAAGTTTGGAAAAAATTAAGCTTGATGTCTTTCAAGTTGTGAAGCAATCAAGATTTAAGTAAAACTTTAGGAATTGCCATTTTGGAAGCACTCAAGTTTTTAAACTTCCAAATTTAGAATTAATAAGTTTGAAACAAATCAAGTTTTAATATATTCAAGATTGGAATCCATCAGGCTTCAAGTCTTTCAAGTTTGGAAGCTATCAAGCTTTAAAACTTTTAATTTTGTAAACAATCAGGATGTAAAACTTTCAAGTTTGGGATCAATCAATTCTTAAGAGTTTCCAAAATGGAGTCAATTAAGCCTCAAGATTTTCACGCATAAAATCAGTCTTTGATCAAGTAAAATTTCAGAAGGAATCAAGTTTTCAAGAAATCTAGGGTAATTAATCTTCGAAGTTTAGAAAAAAACTAGTTTTGAGGCTATAATATGTGACAGAAATTGTATTGTATGACTTTCAAATTTTAAAGCTTTCCTATTCAGAATCATTTAAATATACTGCCTTTTAATTTTTGAAGCTCTAAATTGTAATTACCTTTAATATTAGAAGCGATCAATACATTTTAAATAGTGCTATGTTTGAAAAAAATTAAGTTTTGAACTTAGCAAGCTTGGATAAGTTTCGTAACGACTTTCAGTTTATAACTTCCAAGTTTTTCATAAATAATAGCAAGTTGAATATTCTGTTTTTTAATAAATGATGGACCATTTCAAAAATTTCTATCCGAAAGAGTTTCGCTTCGCAATGCGTGAATGGGATACCAAAAAGAGACAGAGAACGAACAAGTGATGTATATTAGCATAAATGAACTAAAATATGTTATATATAAATAAACAATAATATTATATATAAAAATATATATAATATCAAGCAATGTAAATAATGATATAACGTCGGTTCGAGTGAAACTGTAATACGTACGGTATATTTAGGCGTTCAGACCGATTTTTAAATTAACTTTAAGACATAAGGCATCAGTGTAATTTTCTCTGTGAAGTTAGCCGTTATAGAAATTAATTGCTAAGCGAAGCCTAATTTCTGAGACGTAGCGTCGGGACGCTACGCTAAGAAAATTAATTGGGACGCGATTGTTGATTACGAGGACTGCAATTTTAAAGATAATCAAGTTTTCAAATCATTTGCTGAATAAATGTTTATTTCCCATCATTATTTTCTTCCTAATTTAACATTTTATTTACTTTCAAACCATTTTTCATCAAGTATGATTTAAAACAATTCAGTCAATTCACATCTTTTCAAAATTGATTTCAAACTAATTTGTTTTTGTTTTAATTAGAAATTTGTTTCCAAAAAATACTTTTTTTGTGAATAACCTCGTGAAAAACAGGGCGTGACGTGACACGAATCTTCCATTTGGTACATATCACCTATCTAGGTATAAACAGGTAAAGATAAAAGAAGTATAATTAGCGAAAAAAATTATTGTATCGTTAATCTAGAATTCGAAGCATAGCTCGATCGGATATAATTATTTAAAATAAATATAAATATATATTCGGTATTTTCATCAAATGACAATGACGAAGATTATTTTCTACGAAGTTATTGATTAAAGTTCCGCCGCGGGATCTTAGAAAGCTGCACAGGAGGTTATGTGGAAATTTATGGAAAATGTTTAGAGGTAGGTACAGGAATTTCCCGACCGAGATAATAAGGAATATATTGCATCCGGTGTTTCGATCCACGTTTCCATTAGCCAAAGCGGAAGTCCCCAAACTTGACGATATGCACTCTAATTGATAAATTACTCCAAACCCCTTCACAATAACCTTCGAAAATTAATTAATAATCGTCTCAAAAATATTAAAAACATCTCGTAGCTCTTAAATTGAAAATAGAAAATATAGCGATTCAAATTTGGCGCCAGAATATTAACGTTACACTTACACATAACCTCAAATTTTAATGCAACCCTGGCGCGAGATTTAAATTGTGATATTCCTTATTTTGGGTTTCTCTGATGGGCAATACAATTTTTTATCAAAAATCACGTGTGATAATTCAAAAATGTTTATTCTCAAACTTGTTAAGGAAAAAAATTGCTGATCGACGACCGAAAAAAGTTATGACTACCCTTGTACGGAATTTCCGCTCAGGGGGTCGGTAACATTTCCATTTCTATGGAAATATTTTTATGTAAATACATAACAGATGCTTTTTCAGCCGCGATGGCATTCAAAATGTCGCGCTAGTGCTGGAAAATTTCTTATTCATGTAAATTTCAGTAAACTTTTCGTCCTCGCACAATGATGCGAATGACAATGCTGAAAGAGCTTATTTCCAAAGAAACCCGAGAGAAATTCTGAAGCTAAATTAACTCCCTAGAGTAGAAAATGAAATTTGTTATCAATATCGTTTCACGAGTTTCTGCTTGCAAAATGTTGAACATTAAAATAATTAATTAATGCATATTTTAATAACTAAGTAAGTAGCGTTTTTCCCCTCTCCGTATTTTGATTAAAATTTGGAAAGTCATTTGTAAATAAATGCAAGTACCTACTATAATATAAATATGAATTTTCTGCAACCTGCAAAAATTTGCATTATCTTCTCAAATATCTAGAAGCGCATCTTTTTCCATATTGCAAAACAATGACCCCCACATATCATTACATTAGCTTCGATAAAAATCATGCTAATGTAACTTTAGCTTTAGTGCCTCGATGTTGTGCAAAAAATCACTACATTAATTCGTAACATTTCAATTATTGCTATTGTCGTTTGTTGTTAAATAATAATCGCCGTTTTCAATATTTCAGTGTATGTATGACATTAAGTTTTCAATGTTAAAACATTACAGAGTTTCATCCGAAAAAATCGGAAGTTTTTCAGTCAATATTTAACTTGTTTGGTAATTGGTAAAATGTAAGTTATTTGTAGGGTTTTTGTTTGTCAAAAGCCTATTTTTACATCATTTTTATCAAAAGAAAATTATTTTGGAAAAAGTAAATCAAGAAAAAAATATTTTCTTTTGAAAATGTGATGGTTCGGACGATAGGGCATTCCGCTAATTAAAGGATTCGGCCGCGTGTGAAAGCACGCTTCGGCAAATCGACAAATTCGCTGTGCCACGAAATTGATTGATTCAATTCAATAATCAATTTCGAAGGTAATTTTCAGCGTCGCTTGTGACTACCACTTCAGCGACACTATTTTTTTTATATCCACTTTATTTACACTCCTTCGAGTGTAAAACAATCGCGCAACGTACCTAATAGACGGCAAAGGCAGCAAACTAAGTCAGTTTTTAACGTAAAAATTTCATCAACAAAATACAAGATATATATAATGCATAGGGTATATTGATATTCCACCTGTTCGATTATAGGTTATGCGATTCTGCGCAAAATGGGCATTTGAGCAAATTTAGCCCCTCTGTAAAATAACCCAAGACGAGAATTTATATTTTAAACGCTTTTAGTCAATTCAAATCAGTTTTAGGCCGTTATTTTCATTAGGATATAAGATTTTAGCAGATGTTTCCGAGTTTTAATATATCTTTCAAGTAGCCTGGTGGAAAAAATTAATGCGAAAAATCACAACATTTTTTTAATTTTGATGTCAAGAGATCAAAGTGTTGTTATTGATCAGAAGGTAAACTTAAGAGTCAACCATTAATACTGATGAAAAATTTCAAATTTAAGAACTTAGTGTCAATAATTAAAAATCAAGAGTTGAAATTCAGTAATGAGGACCTTAAAATTAAAAATTAACAATCTGAAAGTTAATACTTGACCTTCATTAACAATTAACAATTGTTAACATTAAAGTATGAGCTAACAATTGAAAATGACAGTCAGAGTTTGCAACAGACAACATGTAATCGTAGAGTTGTCACATAGCTAATAACACGTAACGGCATTAAATAATAACATTATTAATAAATAATAATCACCTAAAATTCAAGAGTTGATGCTAATTAATTCATCACTTAATAGACAATTAATATTTGACAGTTGATACTTAACATTTAACAGGAACAGTTAATAATTAGCACTTTTTACTCAATATTTAAATCAGACAAAAGTCATCAATCGATCAGTATCAGTCGACAGTCATATTAGGTGTTAACAATCAAGAGTTAACACTTAACATTAAACAATGATATTTTCGAGCTAAGGGTTAATAGTTATTACAGAAAAACGTCA
>CAKNWT010043842.1:0-10155 GCA_932066315.1 Andricus coriarius | reverse complement strand
TAACAAATTAAGTAAATAAACTAATTATAATAAATATGTAATTAAATAGAATAATTAAATTATATAAATACGAGAAAAGCACATAGTTTGTCAGGACGTACGCGAATCAAAAGAGGTTCTCGAAGTCCAGTGGGATTCAAAAGAGGACGTGGAGTGCTAAGCAGGACTAAAGGAAATCATGCAGGGCCGAAGTAGGGCCAATATTTCGACTCGGGTCTGTCCAATTTCTGTCCCATGGACAAAAGATCTGCTCTCTCCTATGCTCACGAAACGCGTACACACACTTGTTTACAACCACATGTACTCATGAACAAACACATACTCAAGCATACATATCATATAAGCATACGCCTCATAGGTGTTTAAAAAAGACGCCACACTTGCGCGGTTGAACCAGCGTTTAAAATTACTTCAGATAAAATTGTACTGCTAAAATCATCATGTACGTGTAAATAATAATAAAAATGAATATAAAGAACACATTCACACGCACTTGTATGCCGAGATAACTGATCGGCCTTTTTTTTTTGCTTTTTCGCATCTTTATTAAAAGAATGAAATGATATATTAGTGATACAGCGACAACTGTGACTTGCATCTCCGATCGCATTACTTCACAATTTAATGGCGAGCTCGTATCTACTTGTTAATACTCCAGCGCAAACGAAGAATCTATAGACCCACTAGAGTTAAGGATCTGACACTTGTTATCGGTTAATGGGTAAGGTGTCACCCGTTACTGCACAAAACTGTAGCATCTTCCGACTCCCACTTGGTAATTTTACTTTAGACTCTATCGGCTCTTTTACTGGTTAGTAAAGATGATTGAGGCATCATGTTTGTGACATCTAAAATCTTTAAAAAAACTTTTAACAACTAATTCTCTCAACAGAATATTGATCTAACTTTCGGCAGCAAAGCTATCAACGCTCTTCTGCTCATAATTGAGCAGATAAAATCACTACTTAGAATATACTAATATCTGTTTTTTCTCTAAAGTATGAAGAATACTGTTATATTAAATTATATGCCTGAAACAAATTAACATCAAGAATCTAATGACCTTCTACTTTGACATTTTATATAAAATTGCAAAGAGAAAAGCACGATGAAAGTGAAAATAAATACATACTTCTAGGATTTTCGTGTGCGTATAAATATTAATGAGGAAGGTGTAGCGTTTATCCGCCACTAAAAAGCTAGCGCAAAGACTGTGTGAAGTATGACCTTTATCTTCTATAAAAATTAATGGTCCAGCTGTACTATTCGAAGACAAATACGCTGAAAAAAATAATCTTCCGATAAAATCTCCGAACGGTGAAAAAAACCGTCTTACTAATAACAGCCCATAGCGATCCCCGTAATAAGGGCCTAACATAAATCCAGGTGTAAAATTCAGTAGTCCTCTACAGTTCACCACCGGCGCATTACTGGCCCAGTACTGGTCACCAGTACAGATAATAGGCAGTTCGCCCAGTACTGGCGGACGTTTGGCTCTACGATCGGGGCAGTACTATGCCGACAGTATAAATATTAAAAACTGAACAAATACGTCCGAAAATATGATTGTGAAATAGTATAAAAGACCTCAAAAGCAAAAAGTTACACGGTCTAAATTGTCTGAAACGCCAAAAAACAAAATATTACACGAAGAAAAATCATGATCGATGTAAATTAATTATTTACAAATTAATTTTATTTATATTCTCGTTAATAGTGCATTTACTATAGATCTATATGATGTCGTATTATAATAAAAAAATTAACGAGAAAAAAGTGTTAAAAAATTGATGTTTTAACTTTTTGGAGCTGTACCTTATGAGGATGATTTTTTCTTTAACTTTCAATTCTATAGGTATAGAGTAATGGTTAAGCCTACCGACTGCTAGGCGATAGATTCAGGTATAGATGTAGGTTCGAAGCTCCGTAGCGTTAGAAATTTTAATTGTAATATAATTCTTGAATATGTAATATATGTATTCATTCTAAGGAGGACCATTAACATTTATAGACAAAATACTGTATCTACCATCTGTACTACCAGTACACACTGAGAAAAATGAATAGTTGCGGCTACTGCCTTTTTATTAGTAAAGCATTAATTGGTTCTTACAACTATTCAGTTAGTAACACCGACTGAGAAAGTAGTCGGTTTAGGAAGCCGTTTGTAGTAATCTCTAACAAATTAAAGTAGGTGGCGTAACTGTTTTATTTGCCACCTCGGTTGGTACGATTGAGAATGCAACAAAGGTACCAACATAGGGAGAACGTTTAGACATGGCCGTCATAACTCGCTGCTCAGTTGACGTCTTTAGGATTCGGGGATCATATCGAAGTATCCGAATGTATGTGTAAGAAATTTTAAAATTAAACGAGTTTTAAGTTTAACTGGAAATCTTAACCTACAAAGTGCATCTGAAATTACAAAGATCCCAGTGAGCATAGGGACATAGTTGTTTCAAAACGTCTTCTCAGCTGAACTGACGCTGAACTGACATTTAAGTGACATCAGCCTCCCTAAGGTGTCCCGAAAAAAAGATGCCCACGTGCCCACTGGGATCCTTTTAATTCAGAGTTCGATATAGCGACAGATATTTTAATTAGTCCCCAAATAACAACAAAAAATAGTTATAGCTACAAATGTATTAGTAGACATGAATAACTATATTAGTAAGTTCAACTACCTACAGATAGTCGTTTTGACAAACTAAAATAGTAAGTCTACCTAATTAGATAGTAACGGCAACTACTTATTTCCCAACTAAGAAAAATAGTTCTCAGAACTAACTAAATAGCAGTACCATTATTTACTAACTAAAATAGTTGTCCTAACAATTTTATTAGTTGTCCCAACTAACCTTTTTTTTTTAGTGCAGATGCCCAGTACTGGGACTCCAGCCATCTGTACTGGGCCAGTACTGCGCCAGTGGTGTATTTCCACCTGGGAATCCCCTTTTTTCAAGAAGCTTTCATCTTTTCCTTTAAATAGGGTGAGAGTATTAATTATTGGCACCTTAGCCCTATCATTGGCATGTCAAAAACCCAAGTGAATTTATTTTTTTTTGGATACATACTTCATTGCACTGAATAATTAATATATGCATTATATGTAAACGTCATATTAGAATTAAATTAATTGAGGCAAAAAATGCTAAAAAAAAGGTATTATCCATGAAATCAGAGAAGGGGGTATATACCGCTTCTTCAAAGAAGAAGCTTTGTAATGATAAAAATTTCTCAACTTTATTTTTAGACAACAAATTTTTTTATGATAACTCACAAACGGCTTTAAGGATTACCTTATAATGAATTATTGCCCCATATGATGTCTGAATTTCTCTTCAAGTATTTCAATATTAATTAAAATATTACTTGATCAGTATTCTTGTTTTTGAAGTAATAAAGAGGTGTTGCGAGGTGTCAATCTTCGTATTACTTTATTATATTGCAATGTGATGACCAATATTTAATTACTATTTAAGAAAAGAATGTTGTACGTGCGAAAGTTTAACTTAATTTCAATATGTGTTTTAATATTTCACCAAAATAGCACAAAGCGTGCATAATACTGAAAATTGCCAGAGATTTAATGTAGCTTATCTTTTTACGTTACCTTCAATAAATATGTATAATTAAGAATTTTCTCTATTTACACTTGTACTTATTATAAACTTTGATTGACCAATTCTTCCGAATCTTTTTAAATACGAAGAATTCATTCCTAATTCTCAGCACCAAGCCGTATTTGGTGCTGCTGGACTTAATACGATCCAATACTTTTAAATGCGAAGAATTCTTTCCTAATTTTCAGTACCAGCTCGCATTCGGCACTGCTGAATTTAATACGATCCAATACTTTTGAATGCGAAGCATCCACACTGCTCTGACACTGCTTTCTCGCATTCAGCAGCGTAATGCTTAATGCGAACCAATACTTTTGAAATCTTTTCTCCGCATCAGAAAGCATAATTCAAACGCAATGAAAATGCTAATACTTCTCAATACTTTTCAATCCGGCGTTTTGTGTAGGGACGTTAAGGGCATGTGATACTTCAATCGGATTCAGTTCCCCCGGGTTTTTGTCCAAAAACTTGAAATTTTTAAAAACTGAATTCGGAGATGCTATAAAATGGAATAACGGACGTCCCGAACTCTTTTTTTAAGGGAAAATAGAAAAAAATATATTCTGCTCAATAAAATTTTTTTGTATATGCACTATTTGGAGGTTAGGATCGGTTGTCAAGTCTCTGTCATTCCGATAATGTCGGTATCTGTTGTATCGAGTGGCATAGAGGGCGTCCTAACGAGCATAAATTAAATTATTTATGAAATATATTTTTTAGATTGCCTACAAACGAGCTTAGTTCCGGGACATTAGTTACTATGTTTTATTACTTGTCCTAAGTTTTCGACCAAAAATATTGTGCAGTTTGGAAGTAAAGCTGCGGAGAGAATTGTACCACACATAACCTCAAAATACACACATATTAATCAAATTTAGCAAAATGAATTTTTTTTTAAATTATTCCACAACAGAAGAGTTCGGGGACGTCCGTTAGCATGTTCGCTATCATTTCCCAAATTTTTAAGGCAAAATCTTTATTATTGTAGGAAAAAAGCCGGGGAAACCTAACACTGCTAAAATTCATAATTTTTTAAGTATCACATGCCCTTAAGAGCTGTGCAAGTACGCCGCGTTATCAATTATTAAATTTCAAGACGTGAGATTACGTTGGAAAAAGGAATTTTCAACAGTTTCTGTACTTTTACCAGCGTCAAAAAATTCAACACTCTGAAAGTAGGTCCATTTATTACCTACTCTGAAAGTCACAGATTCACAAGCAGAAACTGCACTTCTACAATGCCTTGCTGTAGTGTCAGTCTAAAAGTGGTAAAGTTACTAGATTGGTTGGAACTTCTAACATGCAAGTGGTATTCACCCCATAATCAGAGTAGTAAAATTGCACCAATTTTTTTTTGTAATTTTACCATTCTCACTGGAACAATTTTTTTTAATTTTTTACTGTGTAGGGTGATGCAAACAATTTTTTTTTGAATGTCATGCGAGACCCCTCGGAATCTCAGAGTATCAAGAAAAAAATTTCTGTAAAAATTTGAGCGAAATCAATTAATATTTAGAGGTCGCTCAACGCAAATGTTTATTTTCGAAAAATCACGCACCCCAAATGCATTGCTATAAACAAATAGGCGTATTTCATACAAATATCAATGAAAATGGTTGAAATTTTCTTGCTGTACCCTTAATTATTGTTCTAAGAAATAATGTTGACCTGATTCCAAAAAATTGCTTATGACATTTAATAACAAATTATTGATTAGTAAATATGGCTTAGTTAACAAATAGTGTTTGCAATAATTTTTTTTCTTCCAAAATTGGTAAAAGCAAATCTGGACAAACAATTATCTATTCGCTAAACACGGGCCCTTATTGTCAAATGTTATTATTTGTCAGAAAATATTAGATCTTTGAGTTTTTTTCCCGAAACGTGTACCAGAAGATACATTTTATCACCATGGATAAAAATATTGCTGAAAGTTAAAGGGATCAATTATAAGTATTTTTTTGTGCAATTTTTGCTTGTTTTTAACAGAGAATGGAATTTTTTTCTACAGTTGAGAGAGGCGCGAAAGAAAAAGTACGATCGCAAAACATTATCTATAAATTAACTTTATTTCATATCAAAAATTCGTATAGAACATGCAATACGGTGTAGAATAGCAGCAGCTATAACCAGCGTCCACAGTTTCAAGAAATGCGAACCTCGAGTGAAATACAAATTTATGTGATGAATTACTTTGAAATATTACAGATATTACAAGTATAATAGTGAAATACACATAGTAATGATCTCACATCAGTATATTTATTATTCAATAGTCAGGAGATATTGTGAAAATGGTCATTTTTAAAATATGCGGGCTTGTTCCTAATATTGTTGTCGTCTCATTTCATCTTGTTAGTGTTCATACCGGAATTGTTCGAAAAATTATCATGAACGATCATGTTAATTATATATAACAGTATAACACGCACTGAAACAGAATTAATTTCTGTGGAATTTGAAACAGTTTTGCATGATTAGGAAAAACGAAAAGTTTCGTATTCAATATCGTCAGATGCGTAGAAAATGATACATTCTGAAGGAAATTTTTGTTTGTTGTATATTTAACAATGAAGGCGAGTATTTTAGCGAACAGATAATTGTTTGTAGACCTATTACCAATGTTTTTACAGATTTTGGAAGAAAAACTATTATTGCAAACATTATTTCTTAATTAAGCCGTATTTGATAATTAATGATTTGTTATTAAATATCAAGAAACATTTTTCGGAATCAGTTCAACATTATTTGTTAGAACAATCATTAAGCGTGCAGCAAAAGAAATTTCAGCCGTTTTCATTGATTGAATCCGAGTGGTCTCGCATGAAATTCAGAAATATTTTGTTTGTATCACCCTAGTGGTGACACATTGGGCTTTAAACCAGAATACAATTTTTAAGATACTATATTTTAATGTGCCTTATTTTAGAAATTTTCGTAAATACTTTTTGCGTTAAATAAGAGAAAACTATTGTAATTATTCATATAATTTTAAAAACAAATTCTGTACCTTATACCATTTTGTGCAGTGTAGCATGGTAATTTTTGTTCTGGTAAATACACCAAAAAAACTAAAGTTAAATTTCGTTGCATGTAAAATTTTCCGCTGATAAAGTTTACATGCTTTTTGGCGAAAGATTATCCTACGGTGGAATAAAAGCTGTCGTCTGCTACACCCTTAGCAGCGATGGGAAAACGACCAAAGTATGAGTGGATTCGAGGTATAAATCAGGACACAAGATTTGAAACAACTATTCGCTTACTTCATTATTCATTTGAAAATAATACGACTTAGAAAATACAATAGTTAAAATGTGTTGCAGGTACATTTTGGAACGGTTAAAAATTGAATGTATTTTGGTGAAAGTTTTAGCGAGGTTAGGACAATAATTCTGACAGCCGGGAATCCCATTTCTGCTCCAATTTAACTAAGTTAAAAGACGGTAGATAGCGGTGGCGTCGTAATTCTTGTTACTTTCCGAATAAAAATGGAGCGATAATGAGGTGAAAGATTATCCAGGCAAGGTTAAAAATGGAAAATTATCTTCGATTCGTGTAAAGTTTAACCGACAACGTTATTTTTTGTTGCAGCGAATCTTTCACCTGGAATCGATGTAAACTTTATCTTTAGTTTTTTCTGTATAGGTAGGCTGACCCTCCCTTACTCCCTAGAGTTCCTTACCGAAAAGTACTTCATGCCGTGGGCATGGGAATTTTCTCGGTGGATCTGTGGTGAAAGATATTTCTTAAAATATCTGTTTATCCTATCTTATTAACAGATTTTTGAACGTGCCTAATGTAACTTCGATGCTGGGCTTGTAGTAAGAGATGCGATCTTCTATACAATATTATACCTGCATTTTCAAGAGTTTTATGCTATGGGCATGGTTGTTATTCCCTTACAAGTTTAGCAGGTATTTAAATAAAAAACTTTATGAATCAAAAAGTGTTTTAAAATTATTTATTCATCTAACAATAAAGATATGGATTCATTTATGCATTGATTAAATAAAGATGCTTCATCTACAATATTTTCCATTACCCTTCTTCATTTCCTTATGGGCTCTTCATATTTAATTTGTGTCGTGCTCAAGAATTTTGATAAAAGAAAGAGAACCACAGCGTGCTAAATCTCTGTAAAGTAAAAAGTTATTGTTAAAAATATCTAGTACGATTTAAATGCATTTTACTCAATTAAATTCAAGTACTTCGATTACATTTTTTAAAGATTCAAAATAGTTTACAAAAAAGAAAGTAAATTATTATATGTAGTTTTTCAGTACTGTGAATATAAAATTATTGTTATTACTAAACGTACACTCCAAGCCTTTTATTTCCACTTAATTTTCTCTCCTTCGAAGCTTAATTTTAAATGTGAAATGGTGATTCAAACTTGAATTTTATGTATCAAGTATAATGGACAGATTTTTAGTTTTATTTACAATTTTACAGATTCTGAGGGCAATTTTAAGGTAAAGGTATTTTTCTCTTGAGAATTCTTGGGGCAGATCATCTGTTAAAACAGTAATATTTTGCCTGAGTCCAACAAAAAATTGGCCTGATCTGTTCAGTTCAACAGAATTAGTATTTCTACAAGGAATACTTCAACCTGAAAATATTATTTACCCTGAATATTATGAATGTTAGAAGATTCAAATATTTATTTTAAATAAAATAATACACAAAAAAATTTCTGATAAATATACAAGACTTTTAAATTATAAACAAAATTAGAAAGGTTCAAAATTATTTTATTTAAAAAATTTATATTTTTTTTAAAGTTTGAAATAAATTTATTTTCTCAAAATGTAGTTTTATAAAATTACAATCTAAAAACCCGTAAAAGTACTTCCCATATTAGAAAATTCAAAATATTTTTTCTGTCCCAAAAAATCTTCTCTGAAATTTAATTCTAAATCGTAAATACTACTTGCACTACTTATTCGGGAATTTAAGTTCAAATGTTTTTCTTTTGCCATTTTGCCAATTAAAAATATAAATGCACTACATAATATCTCTCTTACTTTTGCAATTTAATCATCAAAGTTACTGATATTCGAATACGGGTAATCATTACGAGATGACACGCACAACTGTTTGGTCCGACGCGTTAACATGAAAGAAAATTGATGGTTATTAGGATCAAAATTATTTTCCTCCTATTCTTGTATTATATTCTATACTTTTGAGAAATTTTACTCAATAAATTTAAATATTTTACCATTCTTCGTTGGATGCAAGAGAAATATTTGCAAAAATACGAGGTACATACAAATATAAACTGGACTTTTTTTTTACAACTTTTTATTAGATTACAATTTTTACAGGGTACAAGATTATTGAATCTCAAGCTCAGTCTGAAGCCATTTGCGCAAAAGGTGCTCTACCTCCTCATCGGTTTCATCGGGAATGTCTTAGCTAAAAATGTGCTGACGGTATGCTAAAGTGGAAATGACACCGTCTTGACATGCCAAAATGAAACCCTTCGTGCCCGACTTCAATCCCGGTGATTTAAGGAAAGAAAATGTTAGCTCATACGACATTGACTGATCCTCCACATTTCTGTGGAAGATGCCGTGCATCCTCTTGTCGAGGAGCTGTTGACGGAAGTTTTTCTCCTGTGCTTTCATAGTTCGGGCTTTCAGGAGTGAGTACTCGAGATGGATAAGATTTGATGCATTTTTCTCACCCCTGATTTTGAAGTCAAGGTCGAGTGTTTCAGTAGCCTCCTCCGTTGCTTTGTACAGAAACGCTCCTTTGCCCACTTCTTCGTGCTTCCTGACCATTTTAAGAAGAGGATCTCGTCCATTTGCGACTATATGTGCTGTACCCAGAATAATCCTGTTGTGAAGACATTCAAGAGTCAGTATTCCGCGACCACCTTGACGGAGTGAGATGTAGAGTCGCGGATCAGAAGACTTAAGGTGCATGCTTTTATTCATGTTCATAACCTTTCGTGTCCCGATATCAAGGGACCAGAGCGGATGAACTTTTAAGCTTTCTAACCGACAGATGATGAGTCTACAGGAGGTTGAATCGAAAGCTTTCCGGTAATCAATCCAGGCCATCGATAGGTTGCGCTGGTAGCATGCTGCGTCTTTGCAGACACATATATCATCCTGCACATATGTCATCCTGCCACACAGGTCCGATTATCTGAACAATTCTATCATTAGGATAGCTGTGAAGAGCTTATACAGTGTGGTTCAGACAAGTGATTAGCCTGTAATTCTTCGGGTCTGCTAAGTTGCCCATCTTTGGCAGGAGTATTGTGCGTCCTTCCATCAACCACTCCGGAATAGGCTCTTCTGACTTTAGATATGAGGTGCAAATGCGGGCCAGATTCTTGTGGGTCTAAGGAAACTTTTTCGAACAGAAGTTCGTGATACCATCTGGTCCCGGAGCGGAATGGTTCTTCAAGCCTCTTAATACTTTTTTCACATTCTCGGTAGTGATAAGCAGGCATTAGGGCCCATCGAAAGAAAAAGTTGTTTGCGCAAAGTTCTAATAGCAATGAAAACTTTCTTTTGGA
>CAKNWT010043838.1:0-10338 GCA_932066315.1 Andricus coriarius | reverse complement strand
TTTTTTAATTTTTATTTAAAAAAATTAATTTCCAATATAAAAAATAATTTTCAAATGCAGAAATGAAAATTTCGACCAAGAAGATGAATTTTCTACCAAAAAATAATAATTTTAAAGAAAATACATGAATTTTCCATCAACATTTTTTATTTTTAATCGAATTTTCAACCCAATAGTTGCCTCTTCAACCATAAATGTTGATTTTCTACCAGAAAAAAAGATAGATTTTGAATTAAAGGGATGAATTTTCAACTAAAAAACATACATTTTTAACAAAGTATAGAATAGTTTAATTTTCAGTTAGAGAAATAAGTTTTTAAGCGAATAAAATGAATTTTCAGATCCAAAGGAAATTAAATAAAATACATTAATTTTAACTAAAAAGGTTAATTTTCTACAAAAAAAGGACAAAGTTTCAACAAAATACATCAATCTTTAACAGTAAAAGGTAAATTTTCAAACAAAAAATATATTAGTTAAATTTTCAGATAGAGAAATAAGTTTTTAAACAAATAACTTGAATGTTCGTAGAAGTATTTAATTTTTCAAGGAAACAAATGAATTCTCTACCAAAAAGAATAAATGTCTACAGAAAAATTTCAAAACAAAATTGAGTTGACTTTTTAGTTGAAAAAAAATTATTTTCAATGAAAAAAACAACTAATTTTGCACCAAAAGAAAGAATTTTAAGTAAGTGGAAAAAGTTGTCATTCATATTCAATGCACTGGAGGAATTTCCTTGCTGTAATAAGGAAACTTCTGTAAATCATGTACAACATTCTCAAATAATATAAGATTTTCTGTAAAATCTATAACAAAATGTTGGAAAATGAACCGAGTTCTTTTTCTAAAGAAAGGGTAATTAGTGCCGGCATAGCGCTCGTAATGTTATATTATTTTTAAAAAGTAGACCATTTAAAAGTTTAAAGTATTTATAATTCAATAATTCAAAGTTTCAAGGTTAGAAAATTTCAAATCGAAAATTGCAAATAAAAAATTACCCAATGTTTTCATTTACTTCCTACAAGTTTATAAGTCCGCTAATTAATAAAATGTTACAATAACAAATTTCGATGAAACGGGGACCAGATATTTTTTTGAACGGCCCTGACGTACTTTTACTTTAACTTTATAGCCGAGATTTTTTTCCCATTGTTCTAAGTGTTAAAGTTAAATTGTGTATGCGTATCAACAATACACTTATGAATTGCATGATATGTGTAAGTATGTGTGTAGTAGTGGATGACCTTCCACAGAATCTGTTTGTGACAGGAATGTTTTATTTTTTCTGGTGCACGAAATTTCACATGACTAAGATGTAGAATTCACATATTTAGAGAGGTAGACTTTGTTTTATATGATTGAAACTGTACCTAACAGTTCGACTGATTTTACCTAACTGGTAGGTAATCGAAATCTCATTTTACCCAACTGTCAGGTATATCATTAAGCTATTTCCTTTTCGGCGAGCCTCTAGGGGTAAGCGTGACACTACCCGATTCGGGTAGTGTTTTTTAGGTGGATTTGTAGTAAATGGGCTCACCACACCCACGACCGCCAACAGCAACGCAGTAGTATCAGACGGTCACCCATCCAAGTACTAACCGCGCCCAACACAACTTAACTTCAGTGATCTAACGGGAACTGGTGCTTCCAGCGTGGTATGGCCGTAATCCTTATTATCTCGTTGTATTATTTGTTACTGGATCGCGAATTAAATTTCAATAAATTTATATTAATAATTCATATTTTCACATCAAATATTACCCTATTTCATTTTACATAACTGAAAGTGAATTCACTTTAAGGAGGACATTACGGCATTATATTAAAATTTACATTTTAATATAATGCCGTAATGTCCTCCGTTTACCGAACTAAGTTATGTAAAATTAAACACACAAATTTTCTCCGTGTAGAGCCTCAAAACGCGGTTGACTGTAGTAAGAAATCTCGCATGGTTCAACAATCATGGGTCAAGATCGGACAAATTTTCTGGGTATTTTCCTGTGACTACGGCCGTCCATATCTGTATCAAGTACCGTTGATCAGTACTCAGATCTGATTCCACAATTTTTTAGTGCTTTTCCTATAGGCCCTGAAAACGCTATCGGGACCGAAGTTTTACCAACCAAACTTTCGAATAGATGCCGAAAAGGAAGCTCATTATCATGCAGCTGGCATATCGACCATTGCAAAGGTCTCTCTAGCAACACTTCAATCCTCATATTGGTTCTATGTTCCTACCCAGTATTTACAGCAGTACCGTTGCAGCCAATCACTCGAAAATTTTTAAGATCGAATGTAGATCAATCTGAATCAGTTTTCATTAAGTATTCATATATTGAATGAGAAACGCCTGTAGCATCAGAGGACTTAGGTGTGACATGACCGATATATTGTGAATCAGGCTCTTGAACGAGTGCAGTACGTTCCTGTGTAATACGCATGATCTTATTAGGTCCAGCTTTTACTTTAGTTTGATCTTTACGACTATCATAATACAGTAGGACCTGTCGAATCGGAACTCGTCGTATCGAAATCCTCAGAGGGCTGTAGTCCCCACTCTTAAACCTCTCCTCTAGCCATGATAGGTAGGCGCATGCGCACAGAGTCACTGCAGACGCCACCAAATGAACGTCAGTGCTGTAGGTACAAAAACGGAACGGCCTGTAACGGGCGGTCAAAGATTAAAGCCCTTAACATTAAAGATACGTGACTGCCAGGAGGTGTAGCTAAGATTTGTTTCTGCGACCTGCGTGATCGAAAGTGGAGCCCCAGTCCGTCCCGATCCGACGAGTTCTACTGTATAGCCCTTCAAGATTGATAGTGTTGGACTGCGAACTGACTACATCTTGGCGGGTTTTTACTCTACTTCGCCATATTTTACTTTGATCAACTACCGAGGACATGTTGTCATGGTTTCATTCCATGGTTCCGCAAAGCAGCCGTCGCCATAGCAGCTGCAGCTGTGCTCGGTACATTGTACCGATCAGCCTCTCACGATACTGTTGGCAACGGTATATAAGACCTCTTTACGCCTGATTTATTGGGATCTTATTTTGGTTCCGAAGGCAAGCGGGATTGCTTTAAAAAAAGTTTCCATTTGAGAAGAATTTGTTGTCATCCTGAGTAAGTCCTTTGATTTCCTTCCTTCAATTGTATTTATCCTATCAGTAACCGCAGAATCAACATTAGTCTGAGCATATGTCGAGTTGTGCGCTGATCAAGTAAAAACTCTCTTCCTTTGGAAGGAATCTTGGTCCTGCATGTACATTTTGAATAATCATTGCATTTGCAAGCTGCGATGTCAAAAAGACTTTTCTCGATCGTATCATTGTATAAGCTCAGCTTTTTTTGATGGGATGCTACGTTTTACTTCTCTTGTGAGACATCATAAAATTGCTATAGAAATCATTTAGCTTTCTTACAAGAATAATAATTCGCTGTTCTGAAACTATAGGGAGAGAGGACTTGAACCAAATTTTTTAGAGACAATTCAACAAAAGATTCACAATTTCGGAAGAAGAGGGCTGCATGTCTTCCATTTCTGAGAGCAAAGATAGTCTATGCCACAAGTATGCTTCAAGTACATCTTTTTCCATAGGCAATGTTATGTCAATAAGTTTCGAGTGATCTCCTTGCAAGGGACACCTCACCCTACCTCTAGTTTTCGGAGCCATTTTCTCAAAAACGTTGTTCTCGCTTAATGATAGCTTTATTTTTTGCTATTTGTTCTATAAGAATGATAGCTCTAATTAAAAATCAAATATGTCAATGTGCTGCCGCTAAGAACGCCAGATTGTAACTGAGGATAAATCACCGTAGCGATTGCTTGACGGTCAAAACAAATAAAGATTTATGACATTGTACAGAACGTAAATGTTATTTCATTCAAGCTTTTTTTCTCACTTTTTTTCAGTTTTCTCGCATATATTTTCTTCTATCAAAAAACTTCCTCAACATAAAAGATGTATTTTGACATCACCAACAATATTGGTCACGGGTTTTTTTTAATGAGAGTCATATTTGGGTAGTGAATTTGAAAAAATCCTATTTTTGGGTTTTTTTGTTAACATATTTTGTCTTTGCGACTGCATAAAAATTTTTTTGATTTTGATGAAACTCCACACATTCATTTTTAACGCAAAGAGGAAAAAAAGGCACACCAGGCCATTTTATTTTCGAAAATTTTTATTTTACACTACACCTAGAAATATGCCTAGAAAATATGAAATATGAAATATGGCCTAGAAAATATGGACTATGTCATCTACATAATTGGTTTCATGTTTTTACATTCCTCTATTACGTCACTTTTCTCATTCTTCTCTCATTCTATTTACATATACACTCCGCGCTCCCTTATACGACGAGCTCGGGACCGAGAACTTTCCCTTGTACGACGGCGCAAGGGGGACCCGTCTATCCCCTTCTACTTCAAATCCCACCAATCTCACGTGGTCGTGCACATGCGCGTTGAATTCCCGCGCAAGCTTTGAGCGGAAGAGTGGGGATGGTGGAGAACGACCGTCCTGCCGTATAGGGGAGCGGCAACATGTCGTATATGGGAATGTCGTATAAGGGAGCGTAAAGTGTACTTCTCGCCTGTAATCCTTACCTCACCTTATCTTATATCACTCTCCTCAACTTAAAGCCCTAACAAATCGCCTTAGCTTGTCGCCAAACCTTAACGATTTAACGCATTAACTTAATTCTTTCCACTAGTGCCTTGTCTTAAGGCCTCGCTTTCTAATCTTCGCCTTAACGTATCGCTTTAACTTGCAATTTTTACGCTGTGTCTCTTGATTATTGCTCGTTTTATTTCTTTCATTTGTTGTCTTCATTTCGTTCCTTTGATCATATATCCTTTTTCTTTACACAAATTATCCATCTTATATTTTTCTTACTTTCTATTACCACCAAGTCTACTATTCCCCTATCTTTCTCCAGTCTTCTAACTTTCTTCTTCCCTTCCAATTCTATCATCCTGTGTACCATCTCTCTCTTTTCTTTTTTCATGCAGGATTTTTCCCATTATCAATTATTTATAACAATGTTCTTTTAATTTTTAGTTTCACTTACGTTAGCGGAATTGTCCAATATATATGTGGAAAAGGTGATGAAATTTGCTGCAGCAGAATTAGAAATTACAAAACACTTACAGTTTTATTTATTGTGGATCGAAACTATTTTGACTGAACAAGGAGTTGGAATCAGAACATTGCCACTGCTGTCGACTTTACTAATACTACATAAAAATATACGAAGGAGATATGACGACCTGAGTAAAATGTATGAAGTAGCACTCTAATTTATTTTTATTTTCTGAAAGAAAGGGTATCAATAAGGACATTATTCTTGCCTTGTCGATCTCCGGTGTTAATACTTTTAATAAAATTCTTTTTTCACATGATGATTTCGAAAAAAATAATAAAAAAAGATCACAAAACAGGAGCTTATTGATACCCTTACTTTGTGATGACAAAACTATTTTTTCACTATTTGAGTATTTTAACCTTCTGCCTGGACCAGCGTATTTTCACTTTGTAATCTACACCACGTGACCACCTCGCCGATACAAAGTACATGAGTGTTAGTGCAAGAGTTTCGGGATCGTATCCATTAAAAAAAGTGCATGGGCCCACTGAATAACATACGTTCTCAGTAGTGAATAAATTATTAATAAAAAGTATTAAAAATAAAGTATCAGTATTAAAGAATAAGAATATTCATTAAAATTGCTTCAAATTGGATAAAAATGACAGATTTATGATACCTTTAAGTGGAAGTGGAAGAATTGTTCAAAATTCATTTAATTTAAGGTAAAATTGTGTATTAAAACGATTTTTTTCAAGATTTCATGCAATTTTTACGCCCAAAAGGTCATTTCACATTCTGCAATGATCAGATGGAGAAGTTATGTTTTCGTGACAGGTAAGGAAGAAAGTCATACAACAAATTTAGAATTTTCTAATTTTTAATTTACTATCCTTCTTAAATTATTCAGGTTATAATTATGTATCAAACTACTTAAATTGTTGACTGATTATGATAAGCAATGAGTTCTTCTTTGCATAAAGGTACGTCGCATTCTTCACACATGAAAATTGTTATTTTGATTACCCCTTTTATTTTGCAGACTCGACATGTTTTATGATTTTCAGTTTTTTTATCAATTGTTGAAGGGAACTTTTAACAAAATTGCTTCAAAGTGGATAAAAAGTGACAGGTTTATTACACGAAAACCATGTGGAACATAACCTCAAGAAGGAAACGTCAAATTGAACAAAATACCTTTGAGTGCAAGAATTGTTCAAAATTCATTTAATTTACATTTAACTTACGGTTAAGTTGTGTATTAAAAAGATTTTTCGGCTGCAAAATGAAAGGAGTGATCAAAAGAACAATTTTCATATGTGACCAATGCGACCTATCACGAAAACATAACTTCTCCTTCCTACTATTGCAGAATTTGAAATGACCTTTTAGGCGCGAAAATTTCATGAAATCTTGCTAAAAATCGTTTTAATGCACAACTTCACCTTAAATTAAATGTAAATTAAATGAATTTTGAACAATTCTTCCACTCAAAAGTATTTTGTTCAATTTGATGTTTCCTTCTTGAGGTTATGTTCCACATTATAGTTTTCGTATCATAAACCCGTCACTTTTTATCTAATTTTGAGCAATTTTGTTGAATGTTCTTCAGCTTAATACAGAAACTTCATTTTGAGTATTTTTTAATAATAATTTACTTATTATTTAAACAGTTTCTATCGAGGGGCACTTGTGCCCCTCGAAATAGCTATGCGATACAGCTCTGTCGCACTTGCACACATCACGTTACGTAAATGAGCACTACTATTGGTTGTTCCCTTTCTACATGCCTCATTAGGCGATTTTTGACGATAACGGTCAAATGACCAGGCAGAGGGTTAACGTAAATCAGGATGACTATAGAAATCATTCATGACAAGTATTTTAACTATTTGAACCCATTTTTATGGTATCGTAGCAAACCCTTATGCAGTCGGTGAAATTCCTGTCCATTCGTTACCTCGCCTAGCGACTCAAGTTGGCTTAAAATCAACATTCAGGATCGAAAATTTTCTGCAAGAGCGAAAAAATTTACTTATAAACTTCTAGGGTTAGCATTAAAAAAAATTATTCACAAATTTAACCCAAAACCAACATACGGGATTGGCAACTTTCGAACAACAGAAAAACGGAAAAATCTTAACCTTATCAGTTTCTACGAATCCCTTAAGTGAGGTCATTTTGGGTCAAAAGACCTACATGTTTCTTGTTTTTGCATAGTAATGCTACGACAAGCATTTAATTCAGGGTCTTCAGTATTTTTCTCGCATTAGACACTGGAAACACGTCTCCATGCAAGGAATGAAGTCAGTAGACCTAATAGTTTTTGCACTAGGCGTGGAAACTGACCGACAGCCATTTTACAGACTGCATAAGGATTTCCTACGAAACCCTAAAAAATGAGCTTATTGATACTCTTCCTTTATGATAACAAAACTATTTTTTCATTTTTTGAGTATTTCAAGCACCGTAAATCAGGCTGACTTTCGATAAATCATTCATGACAAGTATCTTAACTATGCACACTAATTTTTTACTTACAGGGGTAGCGGGTGGTGCATTTCGAAATAGCTAGGGGAAAAAAGCAATTTTCTATATTTTTGTCAACAAATTTATGTCCCGTAGTACTGTGGTATAACGTGTTGTACTATTTCTTGATTTGTAAAACCCCCGTTGAAACAGAGCTACTCGCGGGTCCTCCTTACTGCCAGAAGTATCATTTAAGTCCTTTAGCATGAATATGTATACCGCCAGACGCCTCTACTTCACTGGATATGGACATGTGAAAATTTGTCTTTACTAAGGTGGGCTTAAAATCACTTTATGAAATTAATCACAGTCAGTTATAACCCGTGGCTGCATCCGACTTTATTAGATGTACTCGAATTTGCTTGGACGTTTGTCCAGGGGAGAAGAAAACTGCAGAAAACCATCTTCCCAAGTTCAGCCGGTTTTCTGACAGTCGAGTTTAAAAGTAGCTATTTGATGGACCAAATCAGCAAGCGCAAACGATCCTTCTCGGCGTCAAACCTCCTGTTCGACATTAGTTAAACGTAGCGAATACGCAACCTGGTCGTACATCGTAGATGGTCACCCATCCGAGTGCCATCCGCGCTCGAAATGGTTTAAAATCTTTGACTTCCCAATTCGAGATTCACCGCGCAGCGAATGCCATCGGTACATAATAATACAATCGCTCTGGACCATGCACAGGAAGCGCTGAATAATATCCTAGAAACTTTGGGGGGGTTTTATTGGATTAACTCAGGATGAAAACGCTTTGTCAAAAACGAAAGAAGATTTACTTGATCACGAGGGAAGGACCAGAAAAAGTTTTAAAAACATTCAGATGCTCTTGAATCTGTCATCGCCGGGCCTGACAATTCATTTTCCGCCTCTAGTTAAGATATGTACAGAATTGATAATCAGTTTGTCCTTGATGATCCTGTAGGCGAAATGGAGAATCGAAGCAAAAGGTATAAGACAGTATCAAGATTTTACACGTAAAACGTCGGCAACATCTTCTGGAAATGTTATGGATCGCATTAAGTGCTATAAGTTCCCAACTTTCATGAAACCTAGCAGCAAAAAATTCCAATCAAGGCCCAAACAGTTATGCTAAAAAATGTTTGCCCGCTTTTTAGACGTCTCTTCATTGCATTTCAGCAGCGGGAGGAAAATCTTGATTAGTTTTTCAAACGCAAAAATCAAGCGTACCCTTCTGTATTCTAGGCTTATGGCCACCCAAGAACATACTAAAAAGCTGAAATTTGGAAGTACCTCCATCCAATAATTCAATTTAATGATCTACCGGTATCTGAACCTTATGTGGTCGTTGAGATCTTTGATGAAGCAACGTTGGTACATCTCCTACACAGAGGTAACTTAAAAACATTTTAAGAGTACACAAGTCTGGTCTGAATAAAGCTATTGCTTTTAACGTGCTTCCATGTTCTGGCTGGGTGTGACGCTATGTCATCTTTTAGTGGATGTGCTGAAGTGAAAGCCTGGGAAACCTGGCCTGCTATGAAGGCGGCAGCAGCCAGATTTTTGGCACTTTCAAATCAAAATGTTCCTCGAACTAATTCCAAATACGCTTGTCTTACTTGAATTGAACCCTGATTCACGGTTGTGATTAGAAACATATTTTATTCTTCTCACTTATATATAATCATAAATTAATTCTAACTAAATAATATTAATGACAAAGAACATCTTTCTTGCAGGTGCGATTTTAACCAGTACACTATGAATTATTTAAAAAGGATAAGAAAATGGAAGTTAGTAGAGCACCTGATTACGATCGAGGAGACGGAACTTGGTAATCATCAAATTCTTATGGAGGAAATAGATACCAATTGATCAACAAGTCATATTAAAACTGTTATATATGACGCATATGTAAATAAATTACAGTTTTAAAAAGTGTACGTTTTTTTCTTTAATATACGCAGATGTAGCGTGCCAATAAGATAAAAAATTATTCACTGTTTCTGGACTTATCATAAAAATGTATAAGCTTACCCAAGACGAAAATCAGTCAGTCGAGTGGTGACGCAGTCTTGTATCTCTTTATTTCCCATGCGTTAACAAAAGATAGAAGCTTGACTGCCGTTCGACCAACCGATTGTCGTATTGGGCACGCATTCACATTTTTTATGATAATTCGAGAACCAGTAAATGTTTTTTTTTATTTTCTTGGTCTCGTTTTAAAAAGGAGTGTTCAGACTTTAGTTTAGCAAAGTTTCAATTTTTCCATTCTCTTCCGTGATGCATGCAGTGAGTGGAAGTTGAAAATAAAAATATTGGCAAAAATGGAAAATAAGTCGGTCTTTCTCACATACTATCTGCCCTTATTCATCAAAAATACTTTAAATAGGGCTTAATTGAAGCGGAATTGAATAAACTTTTTACCAGTTCGAAAAATCTTTCTAGCTTAATTTTTCGCAGAAATAGTCACGTTCTAAGACAAGCCTGTTTTTAATCTGATTTTCGTAAGTTGATGCACAATTTTGATAGCAATGTAAGTTGGTACTTCGGTGTATCATTTAAATAATGAACAATACAAATAATAACGTATCCGCGGATTGGATTGACACTTTGATTGACACTCTCGGAAAAGTTTTAACACTAGAAGTGCCGGGATATTCTGCCACCTTTGGTTACCACGGGGTGCCAATTGACCCCTACCTGCGTTGGGTATCAAATAATGATTTTAAACAGTTTCTACCGTCAAAA
>CAKNWT010043814.1:0-11201 GCA_932066315.1 Andricus coriarius | reverse complement strand
ACGTAAAGTAAATATATACGATAAAATAACACCTTCTTCAGCAAAATATCGATTTAAAGGGGGGAGTATATAATGAAAAAACCTACGTAGATTTTAGGGGGGGGGGGGTGTGAAAAATATGCAGCAGTCTACGAGGGGGGGCGGGGTGGGCTCAAAAAATGACTCAAAACGGGCCACGTAGTTTATGGACGAGCCCTTACCACATATTATTGGATAATGTTCTAAATGTACACCGCGGTGTACATTTAGAACATTATCCAATAATATGCACCGCCGAAAGGTTTGGCATTTTATGAAATTTCTTAAAATGGTTTCATTTTCCTAAAAGAAAGAGGTAATTAGTTTACATAGAATAGTTTGAAAATAAAGAAAAAGTCTCTTTGGGTTAAATAAATGAAAGGTTATCTGGTTTCCTTAAAGAATATTTACAACGGTACGTTGAAGTGTTGAGTAAAATGAAGTAAACGAAAGAAAAAAAGTGTTTGACAGTGGTAAAGATCATTTTTGAGAGGATAGATAAATTTATTCCTTTTTTATTCTGCCCATAATGTATCATGGAGCTTTCTGCTGACCTTCCTGTTATGCAGTTTGGGATTAGTTAAGTTCAAGATTATTTAGATAGTTAGATGTAATCCAGATGTTGCGGGGTGGAACTTAATCGAAGGTAGGGTAAAAAGTTAAAGTTCCATTAGGAAATTCAGGGTTTTTAGTGAAAATTCTGGAGAGAAACTGCGTGTTCATGAGTTCTAGTAGTGCGAGTACATTTCTTGCCGTACACCAGAAACTAGTGCTCCTACGCTTCTAGGGGGTATTATTCAGGGCTAGGGGTATATGCGTGAACGAGCCGTTGATGCCCTTTTTGATATTCATTTCAAATACCTTTAGGGAAATGATTATGAAGAAAAAAATGTATAATTTTCCTCGACTAAGATTCAATAGCTTGATATCCGAATTAAATTTTTGACGTTGAAGAGGAATTTTAGTTTCGATTTGATTTGAATTTAATTTCTCGCGCAAAACAATGCCAACATCGAATTTTGATTTTATTGAAACATCACCTATATTTTGATACCAATAATGTTCCTTATATTTCACTATAATTATATCAAGTTTGTGTTGCAAAGCTTTGCATTATTAGTTATTTATCATTTTCAGAGCATTCACCTCGTTGTTCTATTCAGCCGATGGAACCTGTATAATTGCGGGAGGACAGTCGAAGAATGTTTGCATTTACAATATTCAAGAATCTCTTTTACTGAAAAAGTTCGAAATTACGCAAAATAGATCTTTGTATGCAGTCAATGTGAGTAATTTCTTACGTATATTCTTGTAGATTATTGTCATTATCACATTTTTTTCTATACCGTCAAATAGATGAATCGAGAACAAGAATTGCAACCATCACCATCATGCATTCCAACTCAAGAGTAAAAATATTTCATTTCCAATGCTAGTTACATCTTGAATAATGAAAGTGGAAGTTTTAAATCAGGTACCCCTATTTCTTCTTCCAGATAAAAGGAAGATGCTTTTTAAGACATTCTACGTCACGAATAAGTAATGGTTTCCAAAAAATGTAGCGGTTTGATCAGTTGACAATTCAAAGAAAACTCTTTCATTTTTTTCCCCTTTTTAACTTTTTCTGTACGATTTCGACTGGTTAAAACTACTCAAGTAAAAACCAAAATCTGCAGAATAATTGAACTATTTTGACTGATAGAATAATTTATATTTTAACTACTAATTAAATTAGTAAATGTAACCTCTCCGTCTTAGTATGAAGAATTTTATCAAATCATTTTGGGGATGTGTAACTATGTATATGTTACAGGCAACGTCCGATGTGCCGTCACACCTCAGTCTGCCTGGTCCGTTCGCAATTTGACTGAGTTGTGTCAGGCAAAATCCGAAGTAGCACTTTCACTTCGGACTCTGCCTGGTCAAATCACGAAGTTTCCGACAGGTTCAGGCAAATTCCGGAGTAAAAATAAACCCTTTGGGGTTTACTGTTCCCGCTGCACAGTGGGCTGGCTCGGGAATTCACAATTCAAAATAGTCTACAGGTCACAATTGTGAACGGATTTCAAAGATTTTTTTAGAAATGATCAGCATTAAATTTGGAAGGAAACGTATGGAGTATATTTATCAATTTCGGTTTCAATATAATTATTTATTCAACGCAAGTTTTGTTCTTTAAAAAAAAATAAACCCGATATGTATCATATTTAACGTAGATGTACTTCGAAAACATAAATAATTCATTTTTAATGTTTTTATTGTTCTTTGGTGTAAATAATTTCCTAATTCAAGCCTTTTCAGGAAAGGCCGATTAATTAAAGCGAATTTACAGACTATATATTCCATACAAGTCACTAGTCTATTATTTGTAATAATGAGATTATTATTAACAATAATTGTATATTATTGATTTATTTGATGAAAAATGATTCACTATACGTGTAAAATGCTTCCTCTGTTCAGATGTTATTCACAGAGGAATGACAGTGTAACTAAATTTTCTTTTATTCAGGCCATATAAATTGATGGAGATATTGTTTAATTTTTCGAATTTCGGTATATCTTTCAAAGTTATAGGAAACGCTGTTCCATTAAAATCAATTCTTTTTCATATTGTTCATACTTAGATGCACGTTGAGGGTTGTATTGTCTAGCAACCGGATGTAACGCCGGTAAGTCTCCTCATTTGAAACATTCGTTATCATTGTTCTGTACATTAATACAGGCTTTTTCCTTTTAATCGGCAGTCAAACCAATCATCTAATACAGTAATCGGGTTATCTTTTTTGTCGTAGCCATAAAATTTTCAATTCTACATTTTCAATATCGTTGTCAACTTTTCTAAACTTAGCAACTAGCTCAGCGTATATCTTAATTCCTACCTGTTTATTCAAAACATCTCTTATAAGCTTCTGGAATAAAATAAAATCGTCATCCAGGAACGCAGTAGTATCCTTATGAACTATGTTTATGATCACACCAGTTTGAAGTCTTCACTTAAACGCTGCGTCATAATCGCTCTTTCATACTTTCAACTCTTGTTAATAACAATTCCAGATGAGTACGCAGCCGTATAATTTGTTTATTCATATATACACATCGTCGTACATTAGGTAACGTTGTACCTAGAGTATTTTGATACCTTTGCAATATTCTTAGTAAAATCATTACACTTATTTGTCTATCCCTGAATATACTCCAGTATTCCTCCAAGTCCTTCCAAGGAGAATAGCAGGAGAACAGTTTCTTCGACGCATGGGATGAATTTCTCGCATTCGTCAAGCCAGTGAATTGCTTACCGGCACAAAATCTATATAAAAAAAGTCATGCACTAAGTCTACGAGTCAAAAATCATGCAAAAAAAAAGCCATGCAAGAAAATCCATGCATAAAATATAGTTCAATATCTTACCTTTTGTTTGCGTTGGAAGTTCACCTTCGGGATCGTCTTCAGGATCACTCGATGAAGCCTGCATCCCACGATGGAACAAAATGCTCCATCAGCCCGGTTATCGCTCTTTTATAGTACACCATTCCCACTATTCGGACATTACCCCCACCATCTGCGCATGCGTAAAAATCTTCTAGAACTAAGTACTTGGTTCTTTCATACCGACAGCTGTTCTATCCACGCCAGGGCACTGTGCTCCCTCCATAATCCAGACTGGAAAGGATCAAGCAGATTATGTTTATCAAAATATTCAGTTAGCTCGTTACCCACTAATTTTTTAAGAGGCTTGGCTAATGCACTGAGGATAGAGATAGGATGAAAATCTGTTAGAGTTGAAGGATAAGTGATCTTAAGAATTGGGCGAATCAGTTCCCCTGAGGTTATCTTGGCAATTACTGGAAGCAGAGAGTCTGCCCGAATATAAGAGAAGTAAAAGTTAGAATCATTAAAGGAAGGTAATTCACTGGATAAGATAATAGTATAAATTGGTAAAGGCTCAATCAAGAATTGTTTCATAAAGCCATTTACCGGGTAGTTCTGATCAAATGTTTGACTCTGAGAAGGAAGAATTCCAACCCGCCGAAGGACCTTCCAGATATTTTCATCCATATTCTTGTTAACAATTACATTATGGTTATATTTATTCTTAGAGTCCCTTATCTTAGTTTGAACCAGATTCCTATAAGGACGCGGAATTCCTTCCATTGTGCCTGGTCCGTAGTCATCCTAGCTTGAGAATACTTTCTGTCTCTTTCCCTTCTGAGACTTTTAATCTCTTCCGATATCCACCGACAAGTTTTTTTTCTCGCTTGAAAATCATGTACTGGGGCCACTACATCGAATGCTGCAATTAATATATTATTGAGTCTTTCTACATTTGAATTTAAATTTCTATTAGAAAATGCACTTCTCCAATCAGCTTCAAAGAGCAGAGTGAACAATCTATCCTCATGAACTTTACTTGGGTTTCTGAATTTTTTTAAATGCTGGGCGAGATTTATACTTGAGTTAAAATTGTAATGTAGGGGAAACCACCCTACAGTGGATAATGCAACCTACAGTGGATAATCATTAATTAAAAATACTAATATATGTAAAATATTTAATTTAATGAAGATTTAAGACATTATGCGTGTTCATAAATTAAAATTAAAATTACTTATTTTTCTTTTATTTCTGCTATCAGTTAATGATTATCCACTGTAGGCTGCATTATCCACTGTAGGGAGGTTTCCCCTATTTGAATAAGATAATGGTTGGACAGGTAGGGAACTGGGTGTTAAGATTAATTTTGTACTTTAGTTAAATCATCCACAGCTATAAGGTCAATCCGTGTACTAGATACCCGGAATGGTGCGTAGATCCATGTGGTACTATAGATAAACTAGCTGAATTGACCAAAGACGTAAGGTGTTTGGATTGGTTGGAGTAAATATGTAAGTTTGTATTAAAATCCTCTGTAATTATAACATTATTATAATTAAGCGTGTGATGACAAAGCTCTCAAATTCATTACCAAAACCAGCATTGGGTGGTTTATATACAACCCCAAAAAGTAGACGTTCACGAGATTGAAAGACGTCAATAAATAAAAATTCAGCAGCCGGTACAGTAGTGTCAGTACTGACATAAAAGATCTTACCCTTTTAATCATTATGGACATATACGCAGACCCCACCACGTCTACGAGACTCCCTATCTTTTCTGAAAAGTGAGTAATTATTAAGGCTAATATTTGACGAATCAAATTGAGGCTTGAGCCATGTTTCAGATACAGCTATAATATTAAAGGATCTCTGACCAAAATAATCAGCAAACTCATCAAAATGAGCAGGGAGGGTTTGAACATTGACGTGACATATATTAAGAGAGGCCATCAAGTCTTACAAGGAGACAATACCATATATAGGGCAACTTACAAAAAACAGCCCTGCAATAAGAGGACATTAGCATAAAAACCTTCCAGTTCCGTAGAGTAGTTCCCCGAGTGTTCATACTAGAATTTTTATTTTACAACTTTGTAATGCTTGAAAGTAATCTTCATACAATATTATATATATGTATTGATTGAGTTTTATCCTCGCTAAACTATTCTTTGATATAAAAAAACTTATTCCTTATAATGTAAAATAAATTTGGCATAATATCAATTCATTTTTTTTTTGACATTCACAGTTTTATGTTTTGAAGAAGCTAAAATCATACATATTAAAAAATTTACAGTTAAAAAATTTAGAAATATCAAATCTTTTAGATTTTAATTTAAAAGTTTATGAAATTTTTATTTTTGCTCTTTTTCTTTAATTTTACTTCTTACTTTATTTCGTAAGAATAACAGTGTACTCGAAAGAGAAGAAGCAGAAAAACCCCAGAAAAGGCAACACTAGTAAAGAAAGAAGTAAACCTAATCAAAGCAGATCAGCAAAAATCATAATTCCATCTATTTTCGTATTTAAAATGTAAAAGATCTGATATTTGTAAATTCTGTAACTGTATATTTTGTAAACGTAACCACATCTTAAATTTACGCAGCTTGTAACTGAATTTTCCGACATTTTCCATAAAATTGCGACATTTTCTATTACATGTAACGTCATAAAATCTCCGTTGCTTGAAACGTTAAATATTTTGATACAAGTTTCGGAATATTTAGATACAAGGTATCAGAAAATTCCGCAATCATGTCAAAGGAAATTTACGAAATTTGTAACTTAATTTTCCTAAATTTATCATAATTTTCCTTCAAAGTTGATTTGCATTTTCTTTTCTTCTGTTTTGATTTCATTTTTACTTTCTTTAACTAGTACTTTTACTTTTCTGTTTTTGTCTTTGTAATCATTTTCAAGTCTGTGTTTCTCCTCATCGCTACGGCATGTACTACGGCTCAACTCTGTTAGATACGCGTGCTTCCTTTCGTGGACGGCTACACAAATTTCATCATTTCACCATGCATCACCAGACATTCTGCCTACAACCGCATTGCCACACACTTCAGTCGCACTCCTAACAATGATATCCCGGAGAATAGTCAATGCACCCTCTATATCTTTATTGGTGTATTAGCGACTCTCAGGTTGCCCTATCTATGCTTCCGTATATTGTATTTAAAAAATCTATTTGCACTTCCGGTTTCTGTAACTTCTCAATCTTGATTCGCGTCTGTTTCGTCTTCCTTCTCCACCCTTGACCCTCATAACTCTTGTATCTTTTACTAGCTCTGTTAGTCTTTTATCCGCAACATCAAAATCAATTATACTGTGGCTATTTCCTCTGCGCCAGATGTATATGTGGATCTTTTTAAGCCTAAGCCAAGTATTTGTAATAAACAAGCCCGTTTGTAAGCATGAGCTAATCAATCTGTCTCCGTTACCGTTTGTTTTTAAATCCCAAAAATTACCTAGCACTCTTTTCGTACCCTTACGTTGGACACCAACCCATCCATTCTTATCTCCTAGTAGAATAATTCTCTCCCGATGATCGAAAGTACCTATAGTATCATTTAAAGTGTCCCAGAAGGCGTTCTTCTCGATTTATAAGCGACACTTTTAGTTTTGCGGCTAATCCTTTTTTATGAAAATGAAATATATCGTACGTATATGGAAACATAATTTAAAAATAATCGCACAAAAATTGCCGAGTAAATTAGAAATTTATATTTTATTTTTCGACAGACAAAAGTTCAACATGCTTCTGAGATTACTAATAATTGGCATTTCAAAGTTATTTACCGACTATATATCATGTATAATGTTAATAAAGTCATTTTTTGATTAAAAGTTAATTCTTTTTCTTTGAAAATTCTACTAGTATATTTTGGGTTCAAAATTTATCTCTTTTGCTTGAAAATTCTACTATTTGGTGGAAAATTCATTCTGGTAAAAATTCATTTCTTCAGTTAAATTCAACTGTTTTCGATTTCAAATTAAAATCTATATGTTTGAATATTCATGATTTCTTTTGAAAATTCAATTATTTATAAAAATTAAAATGTTTGAGTGCGGCCACTCTGTAACAATAATACCTGAAAACATCGAAGTTATGTATACAAAAAGTTTAAGAATTTGAGCGCATTGTGGCTACGTGTACATACGTTTCGGTACATACAGCCACATTTTTTCGGTATCAACTGCGTGACCTAAAAAGAGACTATGTATATTGAAATTTCGATACAAATAGCCGAATTTTCTCGGTACACGTAGACACTGCCTATTTTAAATTATTAATTATTTCTCCCGATACATTCGATATTCTTGAATGCCTTCACACTCATTTCAAAGATGAATTTCTATACTGTTTTAGAATTTGACGAGAATTACCAATAGACAAACATTATTTGAATAAAAAGTGTTAGCGCAGTATTTTCGGTGAGTCGAGACGCTTCGTTGTCATTATTACGAGGAACTCATATACGCGCGCTTTGCGCGCGTCTGATTCTTTTACATGCCATCATTTTATTTTGAAATGAAGTTCAATAAAATACCATGAACTTAAGTTTTACTTTAATAACTTTTATTTGTACACGGCTTCGCATGACTGCCCTCTTACGATGCAGAATTAATAATTGCGCAACTCTAAACGTTTGCACGCAAATTTGGAAAAACAATCTAAAGTGACGGCGCGTATTAATCTCTATGTTCCCACCTGCTACTGGTGTAAAATCTTTGATTGTGAATAATCTGCCATCATATTAGGAATCTTAGAACAAATTTGTATAGAAATACATAGTAAATTATATTTAAAAAATTATTCTTCAAATTCAATAATCATAGTTCAGTAAATGAAAATGAAAAACGAAAGATAGAAAGTGATGAAAAAGGCGATAAGAATGATAAGTAAATGAGCAATTCCATGGCAAACGATCTGAGGAATTTCAGCTATTGTTAGTTATTTTGACAAAATTCTCGTATCCGTTGTCTTAGGTGTTGAAAGTAAGTCCCTGAAATAATTTTCGAAAAAATCAAAAAATTTAGGAGACATTCAAAATTGAAAATTTTTGTCCTTTTTCTTAAACTTTCATGACTTTGGTGATTTTAATGATATTAAGATCTATTTTTTTAATTATTCTTAATAGGACGTAGTTTTGAAAAAATATTTTTTGAACAAAAACATTTCAAAAACTTCTTGAATTTTTCAAAAACTAATTTTAAAACTGAATTTCGGAAAAAAAAACACTTTTTATTTTCTTCATTTTATGTATATATATATATAATTCAAAAATAAGGTTAAACAACCACCGCAGGGTCTCACTGGAAGCAACTGCCATCTAAAAAATGGCACCGGCTCCCAGTAGAACACGATGAAATCAAAACGACAGGCCGCCGAAACCCTCGTGTGTTTTGAGGACACGAAGCGACCCAAGGATGACAGCTTTCTGTATCCATTTCGCAAGTGCCTTGGCATATTTTTGGCAGGCTGGTATGGCTTTAAGGTTACGAACCAGGGATAGTTTCGCACCTCCAAGAGCGCCTATCACAAGGACAATTACTTGTACCGAATATTTTGGGTACAGCTTTTGCAGCTCCCTTCTAAGGTTTTGATACCTCTCCTCCTTTTCTTTCTCCTTGGCAGTGATGTTGTCTTCAGACGGTGCCGAGAATTCGATCACGAATATAGTTCGTTTCTCGAAGTCTTGGAGAACGATGTCAGGCCTCGAGTCCGAAAATCGTAGTTCCAGAAAATTTGGCACTTCTCATTTTGGACAATTGACTCTATCTCCCTCGGAGTGTTCGGCAGGGCAGAGTCGCGGACAACACCGTAAGAGCGGCAAAGATGATAATAAGGGACTCTTAGAGCCGGATTATGTGTGTAGATGTACGTCGTTCCTGCGTGGGTGGGACACCCCGATAGTATGTGTTCCAGGTACTCAGCGTGTGCATGACACGCTCTGCACCTATCGCTGGGAACTTCTTGACATAAAATGCGGTCACGGTATGCTAAGGTGGAAATGACACCGTCCTGGCATGCGAAAATGAAACCCTCTGTACCTGAATTAAGCCCTGATGATCTGAGGAAAGCAAAAGCTTGCTCCTTCGACAAGGACTGTTTTTCTACATTTCTGTGAAAATTTCCGTGCATTTTCTTGTCGAGCAGCTCTTGATGGAATTTTTGAACTTCTGCTTTCTTCACTTCGGCTTTCAGAAGTGAAGCATCTAGATGGAGTAATGCACTTTCCTCACTTCTGACGTTGAAATGCAGGCCAAGGGTCTCGGCCGCATGCTCCGCGGCTTTGTAAAGAAACGCTCCTTTACCAATCATCTCGTGGTTTCTGACCATTTTTAGGAGAGTATCTCTGCCATTGGCTACGATATAAGCTGTACTTACAACGATTCGGTTATATGCATATGCATGATCTTACGTGTGGTGACATCAAAGGCCTTAAGTTCGTTCTTCGTCCATTGAACCACCCCAAACGAGAAGAGTAGAACCGGGACGGAAAGCATGTTAGTCGCAGATATCTTGTTTAACGCTGACAGATTGGAAGACCAAATCTGTCGAAGAAGATGCTTGTATCTGCTTCGGAGAGACTCCTTTACTGATGTTACGTCCTGAACGCGGCTTTGAGGTACGGCCAGTTATGTATAGGTCTCTCCAGTGTTAAGATGTCTGATAACACCTATATCCACAAGCTCAGGGTCCTCGGGAACGCCAACAATCTTTCCGTTCTTCAGATGAATTTTGGCACATTTATCCAATCCAAAGTCCATCCCAATCTCTCCTGCGTACTTCGCGACGATATGTATGGCAGTTTGAAGTTTGCCTTTACCAGAGGCATAGAGCTTTAGGTCATCCATATCAAATACATGAGTGACCTTATGCTCGCGCTGGTTAGTGTCGCCACAGAGATATCCAGAAGAATTTCGTAGTGCGAGAGATAGAGGCAGAAGAGTGATGCAAAAAAGTAAAGGGCTCATGGTATCGCCCTGAAAGACGCCCCTCTGGAAGGTGACGTTGTTTGTTGTCACACGATAATTTCCAGATGAGGTAGTAAATCTAGTTTTCCAAAGAGGCATTAATCTCTCTATGCATTTCGCTACGTGTGGATGCACCTTCAAGCTTTTCAACAGACAGATGATATGTCCATGACAGGTTGAATCGAAAGCTTTCCGGTAGTCCATCCAGGCCATTGGCAGGACGCGCTGATGAGCTGCAGCATCTTTGCAGACACACCTGTCAATTAGCAGGTTCTCTCGACAGCCTGCTACACCTTTTTTGGAGCCACGTTGTTCGTACATCTCTCGCCACACAGGCTCAATTCGCCGAACAATCCTGTTGTTTAGCACAACTGTAAAGATCTTGTACAATGTGTTCAAACAAGTTATTGGCCTGTAATTCTCTGGGTTCGACAAGTTATATCTACGTCTTAGGGATGTCCCGAAGACGTCGCTAGGACATCCTGAACTTTTTTGCCCACTGGGTTTTCATAAATAAATACAAAAATACAAATACAGAATGTCTTTTTATAACTCTATGTTGCGATACTTTGCAAATTTACGAGAATTATTCATTATTCAAACAATATTCATAATCAAATTCAGAGTTTGGATATTTCTCAACGAATAGGCTCACTTTGTTTAAGGAGTCAACTAAGAATGTCTCTCCGATGACTCTTTTCTATGTTGGTTTTTAAAAGAATTATTAATCGTTTCAACAATTTTTATAAACAAAATAAGAGTTTGGCCATTTTTTAACGAATATACTCAATTTGTTTGCGGAATCAACAAGGAATATATTTC
>CAKNWT010043809.1:0-11662 GCA_932066315.1 Andricus coriarius | reverse complement strand
TTAAATTTCATCTTTTAGATTGAAGATAAAAACTACTTGGTTGAAAGTTATTCTTTTGTTAAAAATGCATCCTTTTGGATCAGAATTCATCTATTTTAGTTAACGATTCATCATTTTAATTTAAAATTTGTTGTTGTTTTCTGGAAAATTAATTTTTTAACTGAAAATTCAATTATTCCATTTTTGGTTGAAAACTGATATTTTTTAGTTCAAAATTCAACTATGTGGTTGAGAATTCATGTATTTTTTTGAAAAATAGTCTTTTTTGGTAGAATTTTATTTTTTTTTTGGTTCCAAATTCAATTATTTGGTTAAAAATTCAGCTACCTAATTTAAAATGGAATATTTTTGCTATGAACTTTAAGAATTTGAAACGGTTCAAATTGAATTTAATACAGGGCCCAAATTAATTTGACCTAAATATGCACTGAGTTTCAAGTATAAGAAGATAAAATGGAAATTTCTTTGAATTATTATTTAAATTCATAGATCTATATTTTAATAAAATTCTCTTCATTGTAAAATAAGTTTTTTAATTGACTTGAAACTACCGTTTAAAATAGTAACCACCAATACATTTACCAATTCATTTAGTAGTAGTATTATCAATTCCTTTAGTAGATATAGTTACTAATTCATTTAGTCAGTTATTATACTCATTGAATTAGTAGAAAACTACTACCAATTAGTAGTTTTCTACTAATTCAGATTTAGAGAGTAATGTTGTACATTACGATACAGCGAACGATCACTCTTCACATTACACTCCGCTGTATCATAATGTACAACATTACGATACTCTACGGTGTCGCAACAAAACTTGTAAATGCATCCTCATCGCGTAAAGGCCCTTATTATTCCACTCGGCGCATAATATACTATTACATACCCTTATTAGAACATATAGAAACTTCACTGTACTACATATTATTTGACTTTTTTAATTAATTTCTCCGATAAAACTCATTTATTTAATCATTTATTATCTTCGCCCATGCATGACAATCCAAATGTCTGCCGTCCTGATTGGAGCGCAAACTGTCGGATTAGTTCACCGGCCGGACGCTAAGAAAATTCGAAAAGTGGGGGCGATGCACAGGATTGTATGGGGCTGGCACTGATACATGTATATGGCTATGACAGCATAGCGCGTCTGCGCATATCGACAGCCTCGACATCATCGAAAGACAGCAGTCGGCAGTCGAATAATTTAGACGTCGTCGTACGCATGCACGTCACGTCATTCTCAGTTGATATAACGAATTTCAAATTCGTTGAACATTATTGCGTCTTTTTTGTGAAAATTGAAGAGTAAAGTGTGTGAATTGTGAAAATGAAGGCGATTCTAATCGCGCTTTGCGCGATCCTCGCTGGTGAGTTTTTACACTCTGATCTAACCTAGTTTACTGTCTGTTTTGTCGCAGAATTTTCTTTGTTTTTGCTCCGACCAAGATCATTAACTGAACACACAAATACATGCATTACTCAGTGTTTTAATATGGACACGATATTTTTAAACCTTTCGTCTTCCCGTCACTTTACTGCTTTATTTATACCTACAGCTTTTTTACAAAGGACTCATGATTTTCTGGAATGTTTTTATTGCGTTACGAGCCACTATTGACTATCGTAGTTTAATTTCGCTAATTGTGCGACTCAATGTTCCTACACGCGACTTCATGCCTTGATTTCAACATCCTTATTGAACGATTCAATGTTTTTTTTATTCAATTAGTCATGGAAGTGCGGAACACAGCCGCATTCCCGGCCATTCAGATGGATTGATGAATTTGATGCTAGTATGAGTCGATTCATGTTTTCTCGTTTACTCCCCTGATTTACACAGTCATTCATTCTTCTATATTTGCATAAAAACTTTGCTTTCATTCCGGAATAGTTATTCCGTGAACTCCGATTTCTAAGTCTTCTTGGTTTCTCAGTTAGGATTTTATTAAAGGCCTTCCTTGGTTTGGGTTTTATCTTTCACGATTGTGAGAAAGTACAAAGTTCTTAAAGTTATCTCATCCTTTTTTTGTACGTATTATGAAACTATATTTAAGACCACTATTTTTAAAACTCATCTACCACAGAAAGTTTGATAGCCCAATAATCAATTGCGTCGCTAAAAGATTGGTAATTTATTTCGTTTGGCAAACACTTCTATTCATATCTTTATGATTTTTTCTTCGAAGGAATAAAAATTACTTTAGTAAAAGGAGTAAATTCGATGTAAGGTTGCTAATTAATGTATACATGACATTTTTGATGTAAGAAGAATTCTCATGTTTGAATTAAAGCTCTATGAACGACATAAAGAATTTCAATGATTCACTCCTGAAATCTAGGATAATATTTTAAAACATTTTATTTTATCAGCCATGCAATGTTTCCGATTTCACAAACAAAAGATGCCTGCTCTCTTAATATGTTGATATTTTGAAACGGGAGTAATGGATAGCTACACACGTCATTGATAGCTGATGTAGATAATAATAACCACGATTGTATTTTGCAAACACTTCCTTCAGAATTTTGATCGACAACATAAAAAGATTGTGAAGAGATATAATCATCATCTGACTAACTTTTATTTTTTAAAGCGAACTGTCTACCGTTACGGAATTTTCCGTAATACTAGCCCTAGCGCTATACTTACCTGTTAGTTCTACTTTCAGTTTCAGTTTTTAATTCAGTCTAATGAATATGCTTTATTACTAAATTATACAATTGTTCAATTTGGGAACCTCTAGATTTGCACTATTCAATTTGAAACATTTTCAAAGTTCAAAAATAAATTATTCAGTTTTGAATGACTAATTTTAGAACTGTTTAACTATTAAGACCTTAAATTTGAATTGAAGACATGTGAATATCAACTGGATAAGAACGAAAAATGAAATTTGACAGGAACAACAAAAAATGTTTACTGCCATAGGTTTTCAAATATAAAATTTTACTACAACATTGAAAATGTGAAAACATCAGGAACAAACTTTTTGTTTCAGAGAGGGGGAAAACCAAAATCGTCCATATTCAGTTTTCCGTCTAATAGATTTAAAAAATGCGTATTTCTTTATCAAATCAAGAAAATATTGTAAAGGCTTTTTCGAGCCTGATATTGGAATTTTCATGAAAATATGAGAATAATACCAAGAAGAGAACAAACAATCAAATGATTTCTATACAACGTGCAAAAATTCCTTTTTCTAACGAAAAGTGAAAAAGCCTTTCGATTTTTCCAAAATTTGTCAAATAAGGAGGTTTGTCCCCTATAGAAAAACTAATTCGGATGATTTTATGCTGACTCAAGAATTTTTAAATTAAAAACCACAAAAGTCGAAAAATAACGGATGAATACAAAATAATTATTGGAACCATCATTTAGGACTTCTATCAGCGTTAGAAAAACAATTTTATTAAAATTGTTGACGTCTATTGGGAATGATGGGCGACCATTTCTCAACCTGTTGCCAACATGAGAACTAGAGAGAGTAAACATGATTGTAAAGATGCCTTTTAATTTTGGCATAAAAGTGTTTTTGTACGATTGTCTTTTGAAGTAAAAAACAATGATTAAATGGTAGAAATAAGTCTTTATCGAATACAAAGTGGTTCAGATGGAATTTCCATCTTATACAGTAAAAAATCACATTTACTGTGAAAACTGATATACATATGGCCAAAAATTTGATCCAGATTATGCAAAGAATATCAATACTATACTGTAAAAAATTAAAACGAGATTCACAAGTGTTTGTAATTTTACGAATGAAATTTTCGGTAATATTACCACTTTGAGCGTTGTCACTTTCTCATAGTGAGGGATTCTACACCAGCTTGTAAAATTACAACGTTACACATCGTAACATAAACCTAAATTCTGCAATAACCCTACGTTGAATGTAGGTAATAATTGCGGCCACATTCAACGTTGGGAATTTCCCAAAATAATAAAATCGCAACCGTTGTTGAAAATCCAATACGATATGGAATATGCCAGAATGTAAATGTAAAATTATCAGAAAGAAATGGAAAATATCCTATATGACAGTGATAAAATTCTAACATGTAAAATCCTACTTCACTGTAAAATCTCAAGAATGTGGAAAATGGGGAAAAAAATTGTTAATTTGGTTTTAAAAAAAATTTTAATTCGCAATGTTTAAGAATTAAAATGACCTACGGTATTAACAATGTTTTTTGATCTAATGCGTAAGGGCACAGTCCCATGGAGGTAGAATAGTGGAACAGTTTTGACCAATGAGGTGCCTGCACAAGCTCTCGCAATCACCTCATTGGTCAAAACTATTCTACTAATCTACCTCCACGGAACTTCGCCCTAAGTCTAAGGAGATATCTAAGCAAGACTAAATTAGTCAGAATTACTGCGTCATAAATAATCAGCAATCGTGATATCTTTTTCCTCGCTAGCACGCGAGCACTTGTTATTTTCGTTCAAAATACAAGAAGGGGATGTAAACATAAGTTTAGCGATTTTAACATATTGAAACAAATAGCATGATTCTAATTGTCCAAGTTATTTCCATGTTGTCTATGTTTTGATGTTATATTACCACATGCGTCTTTTCTTTACAATATTGAAATAACTTGGACAATTATAATCATGCTTATTTTTTTCAATATGATAAAATCTTTACACATGCCTTTACATCCCCTTATTCTATGTCTTTTGAACGAAAATAACAAAATCTTGCGAGGAAACAAGTTTTAAATACGCAAAATTAATGTTTTGAATTTGCCCTATAGTAATATCTGGTAATACTGTCGAATGTAAGGAAAAAGTACAGTGATTTCACATAACCTAAAAGTAAAATCACAAGACTGATTTTAATATTTCCGACTTTCGTGAATACCCAACCTTACATGTTGGTAATAATCGAGCCCACATTCAACGTGGTAAAATTCAGTAAACATTTTTTGCAGTGTAGCCCTGTGGGAATGAAATGCGAAGTCTAACCTAACTTTTAGATTTTAATTTAATACAAACTTACTTTGAGTTTATGTTTGCTTCAAAATAAGTTCATTTGAGTTTTTATTGTGTTGAAATGTAAAATAAATAGTACATGCATTGTTTGTTTTGTCGTAGGAAAACATTTTTATCACGAAATTTGTTGTTGTAATTTTATAATATGGAAATTGCATCTGAAACACTTCGTTTTTTATGAATACTTATTCTTATTAGGCAAAAATTGCTTTAAACTCTACAAAACGATCTTAAAAACACTTTTATGCACACATTAAAATGCGTCTTCAAAATTCGACTTACTCTTTCTAGTTTTTATTTTTAGCACCATATGGCGTGTCGCAGATTAGCCATTCCAGTAAAAAAATAACATTCTTCATTCCTGAAATGTTACTAAAAATTTGTAAAATTGTCTTCACAATACATTAAAGTTCTAATTTAGGTGCAACGATTTTTCTGCAAATTTCATATCAATAAATAAAACCGTTCTCTAATTATCGCCATTATAAATTCGAAAAGTGCTTTTCCTAGCGCCAAAACTTGTTTTTCTTAAGATAAACTTATCTTATATAAATATACGTGAAGTAGAAACTGTTTGTCGTGTTTATATCTATAACTTTTGTTGACAGCGCATTATCGTGAAGTAAATAAACATGACAATACACGTAAGGGAAATGATTGAAAACCAGAGTACAAGCTCCAAAAGTATTTAGTAATGTCAAAATGTTTTTAAATATTTAATATGTTTCATAATTAAGAAATTAAATCAATTATGTTGAAGATGTGAACCTGGAAAATATTTCTAACTCAACACATTTTTCGATCACGATAAGCGTATTTGAAGAACAGGTTTTGGCGATAGGAAAAGCATTTTTTGAATTTATAATATGCATTAGAACTAGAATATATTTAAGAAAATTTTACAATTTTTTTTTCGACATGAAAGGGGCAAAAAATATGACTTTATTAATAAAAATATAAAAATTGACTATTTGTGGGCTATTTTTTTGGGGTTTGAAATTTTTTAAATTTTAATCATTTTTTGGTACATCAGGTACTGGGAAAAATAGTCTACTAGCAATATTATGCTTAAAAAATCATGTCGAATGGAAATCTTTAACTATTACAAAAAAGTAATAATTTCACAGGCCCACAAAAAAAGTGCCATGTACGAAAGATCAGAGCATGGTATCTATGTGTATTTTGGTGCGCTGAGTACGAACCTGAGCTTAGTTTCCCCCCAGCACGTTAGGATTTCCCCCTAGACGCGAAAATTCTCTAGAGAATCAGCTTTTCTGTGTATAAATTACCCTTGGTATAAAATCATTTGGAAACAGGTCGGCGCATAATGTATTTTGGTGCGCTGAATGCGAATCTGACATTAGTTTTTCCCTAGCACGTCAGGGTTTCCTCCTAGAGTCTAGGGCCTAGACCAGGGCTCACCAAAAGGCAGTCGGCGACTGCAAATACTGACAGTGGCAGTCGCGAGACTAGGTCAAACAGGCCCGAGAACAGGCCCTCATAAATCTTGTCGTTCGACTGGTCCCTAATCCTTCACGGTAAATTACAGTTTGAAATGAAAAAATGAAATGTATTGTGAATACAAGTAGAAAAAAATCAGACCCTTCGGTGTGAACAATGAGCCGCAACGAGCCGTGACCGTACCGACTGTTAACCCTTTCCAGGATTCCTGGAAATCGAAGAAAAAAATGACAGAAAAAATGGGTGGCAGTCGTGCACTTGTCGTGGCAGTCGGCACCTGCTTAGAGTGGTGAGCCCTGGCCTAGACGATGAAATTTCCTAGAAAATCAGATTTTTTGGATATGAAACTTACCCTTTGTATTGAATTTGTCTGAAGAGCGGCCCAAATATATCTTGATATACAGTGAAGTCTCGCCTTTTTCCTGACCTTGAAACGAAACGATTTTGTTATTTCCAAGCTGGAGGGGGGGGGGCACCTTTACCGCGATTCGGCAGTTTATTTTGATGAATGACGCTCATTGGCTTCCCCGTTCTCGTATCGACGCGCTGCCTGTACGCAACTTTTCTAACAGAAAAGCGCGGGAGATTTGAAATCAATAATAAATACTATCAATAATAATACAAATAAATACACTCGACATTCCTAGAACTGCTGGCCCACGCAGTTTCTCAGCGCGTAGGGCGAGAGACGGTTGCGACTTTCGCCTGGGAAGGGCCGAGTGCGCGAGCCCTCGGTCGAATATATTGCGCAATATCATGGAAACTGTTCAGACGAGTTAAATTCAGCTTATTGCGCAGTTGAAAAAGTCGCCGTCCGTTAGTCTGCGTGCATGCATCAGTGTTTTTCAAGTGCCTTTCAAGTTGGTGTACGACAATTTGCCAACTAAAAGTCAATATTATAGAATCAAAAAACGACGCAAATATTTTACGGAATACCCTGCCGATTGCAGTGTATGTGTATGTGTAGAATGCATCTGCGCAATTATGTTTCTTCATCCTTTTATCGGTCGAAGACCTTTCAGTTTGAAGAAATACAAACAACTGTCCACTCTTCTGACATTTAGGATATTTTATTTCGTGAAACTAAAAGGTCATGAATCGACAAAAGAATGGAGCATGACTGAGAAAATAGATTCTACACTTGAGAAATATTACTATTGGTACATTTATGAGTTTACGTTTATAACATTTTCGCGCAAAAGTCTTATGACGTATTCCCATGTCGTCATACTAAAATACTCAATTCAAATCAACGAGGGCGCTCTTCCGGCCTCTTTTTGATTGGTCAGCCACTGACGCGGAGGAGAATATACCGGGACCGTGGTGGGAGTTGACGGAACTGCGCCAATGGAAATAACCGTGCGCCGTCGACGGGAAATAGAGGCGACAGGAAATAGGCGAGACTCCACTGTATTTAGTATTTTGGTCTGTGTTTTTCCCTATATACGATACATTTTCTATGAACGTAATTCTCGCGGGCAGAGCGTCTACCTCATTACATTGGACATCATGCCTATAATTTAGCCAGGTCTCACTAGGAGTCAATCGAATGTGAGTTATCCTTCATTAGCTCAACCAGAATTGTTTGAAAGGAGGGGACAGGACCTACTACAAAAGTTTTTCTTGTTGACCGTTACACTGAAACCACATCTGAATTGAGTTTTTCTACATTATCTATGTTTACATGCCCTAGCTAGGGGAAAATACAGTCCTGCTGGGCAAAAACCGATGTCAGATTCGTATTCAGCACCCCAAAATACATCAAGATATCATATTTGGGCCGCTCTTCAGACAAATTCAATACAAAGGGTAATTTCATATAAAAAAAAATAGATTTTCTACAGAATTTTCCGCGTCTAAGGGGAAACTCTGACGGGATAGAGGGGAAATTAATGTTAGATTCGTATTCAGCACAACCAAAACACATAAATATATCATGACTGACCTATTTCCAGACTATTTCAATACCACTGCGGTAATTTCATACCCGAAAAAGCTGATTTTCTAGGGCCTGTTCAGCATCTAGGGACAAACCCTGACATGCTGGCATAAAAATAACTTAGATTCGTATTCAAAACCGTAAAACATATAAATATACCATGTTCTGACTTGTTTCCAGACGATTACAATATCAAAGGTTTCATGTCTGACAAAGCTGATTTTCTGGGGAATTTTCGGTGCTGGGGGGAAACTATAGTGTGAGATTTGTGTTCAGCGCACCAAACTACATAAAGCAATTATGTTCTGACTTGTTTCCAAATGATTTTATACCAAGGGTAATTTATACCCAGAAAAGCTGATTCTCTAGGGATTTCATATCGTTTGCTCCCACTCGAGATTCTGGTGTGAATGCCCAAAAATAGAATGTCCTCCAAATTTGATCCAAAACGGTTAATATTTGCTAATTGACCCAGTCATTTGAAGTTTCCTATAAGAGTAACATGAACGAACTTGTGCAAAAACGTTTAATTTACGTAACCTTTTCGGTAAATGTTTTTGTACAATTTTCCCCATGTTAATCTTATGGGAAACTTCAAGTGTCTGGGCCGATGGGTAAATCATCGCCCTAGAGTTATACTAAGCCATGTCCACTTTTTGTAATTTTTGAGCTATTATTATTTTTTGGCTCAGTAGGTGTTAAACTTTGTTTTTTGATCAAATTTTCGCGAAATTTATTCCCTCATTGTTATAATTATTAATTAACTCAATGACGTTAATTAAAAGTTAGAATTATATCACGCCATGTGGTTTTTTGCATTGCTATAAGTGAAAAAATGCCAACTTCGTAGTACGTATTTTATATGGATAACCTAAGTTCAATTTGAGAGATAACAATTCGCAAAAATATGTTTAACCTGAAAAGTAACAATCGGAATATTACTCGAAGGTCAATAATTTGCGAATTACTCATTTAATTCGAGGTATCAATTACGATAGAATAATGGAAACTATCATTTTGTTAAACTTTTCACTTCAGAATTTAATTATAAATAGTTTATTTATAAATATTTTGTGGACATGGCGTACTGTAATTCTGAGAAAAAATAAATTTTTTGAATCTCGTATTACGCCGTGTTCAAAACCAATTTTCCACATCAGCTAAAATACATTCATAATAGTAATGAAGTTTGCGCTAATATGTTCTTCATCACGCATTATTATTGATCGATAAACTTATTTCGACATTTGACAACGTTTTAGTAGAGTATATTATGGTTAAACTTTAAACCTCATTTTCTCAGTTTGGCAGTCGAGGGACATGACGTATTATAACTTTAGGGCGACGTAAATATTAACCGTTTTAACCATCCTATCATCCAGTTATCATTCTCTTCATTTTGAAATTAATTTTTTCGAGTGAAAGTATATAAATGATTTTTACGTACTCCTAATATGTATCGATAAATAGTGTCGTAAATTACTGGAAATCGTTATAAACAGAATTTCGAAAAATTGGTCCTTATCCAGTTGTCATTCTCGTGTCTGTAATTTCTGCAAGCCTGCTTTTTAAAATTTTAATTTTTACCATTTTGATGGCCTTAAAAAGGTTTAATTGTTAAATTTTATAGGCTTACAATTTAAAATTGTGCAGTATTAAGTAGTTACACTTTCAATCTTTTAGTATTAAATTTTCTAACATCGATTACTCGATTCTTCTCAAAGTATCGTTTTGAACGTGTACAATTCACTAAAATTAAAATGTATCAATTTGCAAGAATTAAATTTTGAACTTGAAATCTTAAACATGTTTGAAAGAATGAATTTTAAATTATTATAATTATAGGTGCAAATGAAATTGAATATTGAGATTTTTTTTTCCTTTTTAGTTACAACAGCAAGGGTTGTGATTACAGCTGAGGGTCAAGATACGCCTCATGTTTTGGGTGCAAAGGCTTGCACTTGGGGACCTTCATACTGGTGTCAGAACATCACGTAAGCATGCTTTCCCCTTAAATTAGCTTCAATGATTTTATGGGTACATAGCAATATAATATTGTCTGGAAGTTTCGGACCCCTTCAATTACGTCGGTACCTTTCGCTCCGGGATACAAAAAGAAGCCTTGTTCATTATTTTTATCTGTTAATGCATTATATCTCAGGGGAAAGAACCCATAGACACATTTAAAATTATTGTTCTTTAATGGGGATAAATTAAAATGGATTCAAGGCAGAAAATATTTCGTAATGATCAGAGTTGTAATAAACGGTAAATTTTAATTTTTAATCCCGGATTTACTATCTATAGAACTGCGGCAGGATGTAAAGCAACAAAGCACTGTATCCAAAAACAATGGGAACATATGACAGTCCCTAAAGATACAGATAGTGTTTGTAAAATCTGTGAAGACATGGTGACCCAAGCACGTGATCAACTGGAAAGTAATCAAACCCAAGAGGACTTGAAATCAGTTTTCGAGGGTAGTTGCATTTTAATTCACGTCAAGCCTATTGTCAAGGAATGCATCAAACTCGTCGACGAATTTATCCCAGAACTCGTAGAGACTCTGGCATCTCAGATGAATCCATCAGTCGTTTGCTCTGTTGCTGGTCTTTGCAATTCAGCTCATATCGACCAGTTGCTTTTGGAAAACAAAGCATCAGAAACTGACGCAAAGGTAATTATTTACTAGTGATTCCATAATTTCATTTAGCAGGGCTCGGATCGTGCGACTTATCGACTTTTTTTCTTTAAATGCGACTTCTTGAAGGAAAATGCGGCTAATCGACTTTTTCTGTTTTCTCAGATGTTCGCTGTACTTGGTTTCAATTTTAATCAGAATGAAACTTTTAAAATTCAAATTCAAAACTAGTAAAAGCTGTAACATTTTTATTGAGAACATTAGACATTGAATAATTTCTCATTAAAGCTTTATACTTTTAATTAATAGCGTTTTAATTAAATTTTAATTTTTTCAAATTGCAAGCCTTAACAGATGGAGATTTTTAAGTTGAAAATGTTTTAAATCGATTAATTTCAAATTTAATTACAGTCGTCATACTCTTTTTTTCACTTGAATGTGAACTGAATTAATAGAACCCAATAAGGAAATACAACTATTTTTTGTTGACAGTTCATTCTTTTAGTTAAAAATGCATCCTTTTGGCTTGAAAATTCAACTATTAAGTTGAAAATTCGACTTTTTCTGGTTGTTGTATAATCTCTTTCATTTGAAAATTCGATTATTTCTTTAAAAA
>CAKNWT010043701.1:0-12163 GCA_932066315.1 Andricus coriarius | reverse complement strand
TCAGTATATAGCGTCAATATTTCAATTAAACTGTGAAGTTACTGAGTTTATTGGAGTATAATCATAAATGATTCAATAATTGTACTCATACCAAAATAAAGTTTTTATAATCTCTAGAAAAGACTATGAAGCTTACAAAACACAATAGGAAAAACATTCTAAGCTGAAACATAAAAAATCATGTTAAAGGAAAGTGGCCCTAGCGGAATCGAACACGGGTTCCTGGGACAGCAGAACTGAAACTTTTTCCTGTGGCAAAACAAATTATGAGATTTCGTAATTGGATCACCCTCATGAACCTCGGCGCACATGGCGTCATTTGGCAGTGAATTTCCTTTTTTAAATGGAAATTTTCGCAAAGCGCTAAGGTAAAGGTACCTATCATGAAACACGTCCCAATTATGAGACAGTTTGACAAATAATTCAATTTATAAATAATTTAAAAGTAGGTATATTTTTTAGTTCAAATTATTATATTCATAAGTAAGAAAGTTAGTCTTTAATCTATATAAAAAGCAAGTATGGTTCTAAAGTTTTAAACATTAAAAAATAATTTTAATTATCTGACCTGCAAACTCGGAAAAATTGACTGCCATTTATCCGAGTCAGAAGGCTTGATACCTATAATTTCTTTTGTCTCGTGTATTCACACATTTCGATTATTTCATATGTGAAATATATTAAATGACAGCTTAAGGTTTATAGATTTGAGATTACTGCACTTTTTCTTCAGTTGGATACAACTTTATTTATTAATTAGTTATTTTATAATACGTACACCTTTTTTAACACGGTCCGTATTTATGGAACGGAGAAACATAGGTGTATCATATCGACGGACATGTTTTTAACGCTTGCTCCTATTTATGGAACATAGGTACGTTTGCAATAAAATGTGTTTTTTATTATATTAACATAGCTTATGTTATGTTATTATTATATAATAGTTGAACTTTAAGTAAAGAAAATTACTTTTCAACCGAAAAAAACCATGTTCAACACAATAGTTCGATTTTCAACCAAAGTGATAAATTTTCAAATAAAATTTTGAATCTTCAACTAGAATATTTAAATTTAAAACCAAACAGATTAATTTGCAACTAAAATGATGAATCTTTAACACAATAATTTTCAACACAATATATGGATTGGCAAACAAGTTGTTAAATTTGCAACTGAAAATGATCAATTTTTAATCAATAGTTGAATTGTACAAAAAAAAGAGATGCATTTTCAACAAAAAATGGAATAGTTAAATGGTAAGTTAAACAAATTAATTTTTAGCAAAAAAACCACGGATTTTCAAACAAAAATTTTAATTTTCAACCAGATGGTTAAATTTTCATCGAAAGAGTAACATTTTTATCCAAAGAAGATAGGTTTCAAACCAAAAATAGAATATTTAAATTTTCTGTTAAAAAAAAACAAACTAATTTCTAACAAACAAAAAAACGACTTTTCAACAAAGTAGTTAAATTTTCAACTGGAATAGTTCAATTTTAAGTTGGAAAAATTTATTTTCAATAAGGTAGTTAAATTTTTAATCAGAGACGAATTTCAAATTAAAATTATGAATCTTCAACGAAAAAAAAAAATAATCTTTAACATAAGAGTTGAACTTTTAACCAAGGAGTTGAATTTTCAACTGAAAAAAGATGAATTCTCAACGAAAAATGTTATATAATTAAAATTTCAATCCATAAAGATTTTAATTTTAAATAAAAACCCGTTGAATTGAACCAGAAAAGACAAATTATCAAGAATAGTTGAGTTTTCAATTAAAAAATACATTTGAGTCAACAGAGAAAACAAAATTAAAACAAGCTGTTGCATTTTCCGGGAAAAATATGAATTTTCAACCAAGAAAATTAATTTTCTATCAAAAAAGACGGATATTCAGCAAAACACATGCAGTTATTATTAAATACAATAAAAGAAAAAAAAAAGAAAACGAAAAGGGTACTTAGCCTAATATTTCATTTACACTTCACTTTTATCAAGTTTCTTATTACAAACATTTTTGCGCAAAAAAAAATGTATTCCATTTCGTTCACGAAAACTATCCTTTATAGGTGAGGTTTGTCAATTTGAACGAAAACTTTTATTCAATTTATTTATCTCTTTGAACGATTGAAATAAAAGTTCATTGTACTATTTAGTTGGATCTAATATAGAAAATAATATAAAATAAGCCATATTAATATAAAGAAAGACATTTATTCTCTGTTGTTCCATAATAGGGACATGAATTATGAAACACTGATACAAGAGTCTGAATGTTGTTTCACAATGGGTGCATATAGGCTGTTCCGATTTTTCATAAATATAATAACTTTGCTTAGACTCAATTAAACTTTTGATAGGCATTTCGAATTCAGAAAAGATCAGCCCATTCATTGATATAAACATTTTGAAAATATATTCTACTATCGTTTAAAAATTAATGAAAATCTCGAAACCTCCTTAAAATTTGTCTCACGATAGGTACCTTTACCTTATATTCAAGTGTTTTTCCTCTCATTGCACCTTCCTATTGAGAATGGTAATTTTTCTAACTTATTTGGCAATTTATGTTATTAAAACTGCTAATTATTGCAACTACGGTTTTATTTTTTTGTTGTGAATATCACTTTTGCCTAACTTCAATTTTCTACCGCAAATATTAGTCTTTCCAACTCTAAATGGCAATTATTAAGTTTGGAGTATATTTATAATTGACATCGAAAAGTATTTCTTTGTATCGATGTGAAAATTAATACTATTTTGTCGACTATATCCTCGATTGCCAGCGAACGCTTGTAAAAATAAATATAATACCAAATTTTACAATCAATAGTTTCTCCGTGTAGATAATGAGTTTTATTTGCTACAAAAGTGCCTGATTACTGAAATAGATGTGCTTATCTTCATAAGTATTCTTGCTTTAAAGTAAATGACCCAGTAATCGTGACGGTCCTAATAATCGTGAAACTTCAATTTCAATTATTTCAAATTGTAAAAAAAACAAGAAAATTGGTGTCACGATACTGAGACGCTTACCTTAATTATCGTGTTTTTTTTTGCTTGTCGAAGATGGGCTGTATAGTTTATGGGATGAAAGTCAATCGTTTTTCGTTTCCTGGGCATATACTTGAGGGTTGTGTTATTTCAAGGGCATGTTTCGAAAGGGCCATATTTAACCGAATTTAACTTTAAAACAACCCTTCAAATATACTTTCAACGACTTTCTGCCTGTTAGGATATATTTCTCACATTTATTGTGAATTGATTTCCAACCCCAATACAATGATAAAAAAACTCCTTTGATTTGGTTTTTTTGGAAATGGTGATATTCTTGTTTGAATATTTAAGGGATGTCAAAACAACCCTTAAAATGTATTTAAACCCTTTTTTTGGTACGGGACGCTTCTTGCAATTATTTTTTAGGGACTTTACACCTAAATACTTGAATAAAAAAATCTCCCTTGGTTTTGGTTTCTAGGAAATGTCGGGTTCCTCGCTTGAATTTGTAGGCCGTGTAGAGGATGTTGAAACAACCTCCGAATTTCCTGTATAAACAAAATAGCGAATCTGTCATGTTTATGGATACAAAACTTTTGTTTCGATGGGCCTGATGTACAACATGTGAAGCGTTTAGCCAAATCTGACAAACAGTTTTTGAGCAGAATAACATTTCAATAATAGGGTAAGTGTCCCAATTACTGCGGGTGTACCTATTACTGCGTTTTTTCGCCTAATCAGAATAAGCTGAGTACAAATAATTTGTTTGACGCCAAAAAAATTCCTGTAAATCAATAAGAATTTACTCTACTGTATAACATAAGCCAACATATCGATAAATTGGCTATATGTTCTTAATAAATATAAAAAAAACATAATTGAAACTTAAAAAATCCACCATTTTGCTTCTATTTCAGTTACCGGAGTACTGTTCTTTAATCAAGTTTATATTTATTGTCTAACCTGGAAGACAGTGGAGAAATGATTTTTTTTTTAAATCAGAACACTTGTTTGAATAGAATCAACATTTAAAAAAATGTAAATTGGTTTATGAATAAAAAAATCCAGCCGGCAGCAATAGGTACACATTTATTACGGGGGCGCTCATTATTGCGGTTCGAAATTCAAGCCATATGTACCTAATACTGCGGTGCTGTCAACATGCGAACCTAACCTTCGCTTTAAGTTTTTGATTTAACACACGCCCGACGCTTTGAAATAATAAGTTAATTATTTTGATTTGATTTTTTGCTAAACGATGGCAATAGCGAAAAAAGTGAAAAAGAAGGAACCAAAGAGGAAGCCAAAAACTAAAAGTAAATCTTTAAAACGATGTTCTTACAGAAAAGACTTTTGCAGCTGTATCCCGAAAATATTCGATACCAGAATCAACAATAAGAGCCCTTTGTAAAGGAAAATATGCAGAAAAAAACCCTGAACCGAATACAATTTTATCTAAAGAAGAAGAGAGTCTTGTGAAGTGGATTTTCATTTGTGACAATCGAGGGTTTCTTGTAACTTTCGAAATTATGTTTCTTTTGTGGTTAAATTATAATTTAAAGAAAATGACTTATCAATAAATGCGTTGTTTTTAATGAAAAAGTCATTTGTTTGATAGATGTTTAACCTACAATTGTTTATTTATGATTTATATACTCGTAAATAAATAAAATTTAAATCCGTAGTTATAGGTACCTCAGTTCGCAGTAATACGTACACGGTATTTTTTCAACCGCAGTAATAGGTACAATATGTTCTTTTTTAAATTTTTTACATTTTCAATACGTTACGTTAGGTTCTCGCACTTTCCAATTTTTTTTAATGCACAAAATACATTATTCGTTAGGCTGAAACAGAAGAACCATATTATTTCAATATAAAGTAGGTGAAAAATTGAATCGAAGCGAGGTTAAACCATGACACCACAGCAATTGGGAAACTTACCCTAGACGAATTTTTCTGCAAGTTCGAAATTATAAAACAAAAATGATAATAATGAGACATTTTTACAAAAAGCCATTATATATATCTACCTTTGGTGCGGGGTCCTTTATAAAATGAGTTATAAACAAGTTTGAATTGAAATTCTCAACTGCTAATTTCGATACATTATCTCTACATTTTATATTTGACTTTATTGCAAAAATAAGGAAATTAAATGAAATACTTAAAAAATTTCTGTGAAAGTTTAAAAAATTTATTTTCTATACTACTTTTAATTATTTTTCTCTACCCATCGGCAATCTTTGTTCAGGCTGTCAGAATAAATAGTTACCGGTTGAATAAATAATTAGCTTCTGCTTGAGCTACGGATTATCATTCATAGGAAACGGCCTCATTGCGAATGGTAATAAAACCAGAGATAGTTTCTGTTCCATGGCGATTTATCACACTTGAGTATGTCCTGAGATAAAAGGAATCAAAAATAGATTCAGTTTTTACATTCTCATTTATTTAATAAAAAACATACAAACAAATCAGTTTGTTAACATGATTCTTTCTGATACCAAACACGTTTCCTTTGAATGGAGGTATTTATAATTGATCAATCATCAAAACTGAATTTTCCATTCCCTCATTCCCTGTATTAATATATTCAGATGATATTATTATTATTATTATTATTCAACCTTAAAGAAGCAAAACTTTTTTCCATTTAACAATCACGCGATATGCGATGAGATGCATAAAAAGTGAAGATGCTCATTCAGAGGGAACATACGAAAATTGGACGAGATGTTCAGTGGCCTAAACCTGCAGCAGCTGTTGGTGAGTTGCTTCACCATCTGCGTGATTGGATTTCAGTTGGTGGTGGTAAGTCTTTTATTTCTCATAGTAGGTTTATGCAAAATGGGGGTTGATCGTGCCTCACATTTTTGGTCTTTTCACGCCACTTAATCGCTACATTACCACTTCCTCAAACAGATTTAAAAGAAAGAAAGTTAGAGGCAAGAGGCTTACCCGAAAGTCAGACCCGCCTTCTTAGGAAATTAATTCCGAAAACAAATTTCGAAGAGAACTTCCATTTATTTGAATATTATTTATTAACTTTATTTCTTCCCTAAACGATAACAAATTTGAGTTTTCTATTTGAAATGGTAATTTGTATGTACACCATTGCATTCAGAAGGTTGATTTGTACTCTATTCTTAAATCGAGACATAAATTAAATGAAAAGTTTCTTTCACGCTGAAAATTAGTGCAGACTGGAACCCGCACACAGCAACAGAGTGTTTTCATTTTAAGAATTTTTTCGTCGTAGAAGGTCTTCATCGAAGTTTGGTGGACGGATGATACTGATGTATAGAGTTATAAACACAAAATACGTGCAAGATACTAATTCCTTGGCAGATGATGTTAATATTGAGACAATTAAGATATGACGCGAATTGTGCTAATTAATTGCCAATGATTATGAAGAGATCTTTAAAGAGGAAAAACTTCCACTTATGTTTTGTGACAAGGCTACATTTCTTATCCCTTAAAATCACTATTAGGCTGAAGGCAGTTTTATTTTGAAGTTCTTATGTATTTTTAGAATAGCAAAAAAATTTGGACCAGATTTTTGGCACGCGTTTCTCAAACTGTCAAGTTCCCTATTAGGTAAGAAATCTGGAGTTTAGACGTGTTTAGACTTTAGAGGTATCGAAACAGCAATTCCTAACAGCTTTACGAATCCCCGTGGTCCCTTTCTAACGAGTTCCAGATTTTCTGAAGGGTTTTCTTTTCTCGAGCCTTGACAGAGCAATTTGGTCGTCGGAATTCAAAAAAGGAATCGCCATGTGGATACCAATTTAAGTAGCATTTTCCAAATCATGCTCCTTCTGTCGAAGGGGCCTCAAGTATGCTTCTAATTAGCTGGTCCAAAAAGTCTTCGATTTATCCCTCGGAATGAACAATAATTTTTCGGGTCTTGTGAAAATACTGAAAATGATTTTTTGAATCGCCCTAAATATAAAATATGGATATATGCTGATCGAGTAACCAGTCGAGAGTACAAAGTTGATGGCCAAGTCCTTGTATCACACCTGCTTCTCATCCCGCAAACAATTTGCTTCCTCAGATGTCGTCCTATAGTTAGAACAGGTTTAAGGTTCATTCGGTCATAACGTGACAAATGTGTCTTCGCTCTCAGCCTCTTTGGATCGCTTGCAAAAGAAAAAGATCTTCTTTATTCAGTCTTATTTCTTACTTTATCGTTTTTCTTCCCCGCTGCATATACACGGTATAATTATTTACGGCAGTATAAAGTAAAATAATAATATGAGATTAACATAAAATGTTACACGTGCAACATTTTATCAGATACTATTTTAAACTGTAGGGTGTGAGGGATTTATTTTGAGTTACGAGCAATTTTGTGGTTTAAATGAGCTTTTTGATTTTATTTGGTGTCCGGGTTTTTGGTGTTTTTATTTTTGTGGTAGGTAATTTTATAAGTTTTATTATTTATTATTTTTTGATTGTAAGGCGTTTGCCCATACATTTTAAGGATTGTCCTTTGCAGTTAGGGATAAGTATTTTGCCATTTTCATCCAAAATCTCGTCTAATAATTTGTCTGACAGTAGTGTGAATCCGGCTCGTTCTGTTAATTTCACTGCTGTCGGTGAAGTAAAAATGGAATACACTGTCGAAATTCCGTGTTTTTTTCCAATTTCATCTCTGAAAATTGAAAAGTTCCATTATTAATTAAGTCAAAGAAATTAAATTGACTTATCATATTATTCTGCTACCAATTTATATCAGAGAATTTTAATTATTTTATTATATAGCTTTTCTTAATTTTAATATAAATTATACTTACATTTGCTCACATATCTTATAAATATATGTAGGGCTTCAAAATTTTGAATAACAATTTAGAAATGCTAATAAAATGTCAAATCATAACTATGTTATATGTTATATAATCTGCTGTTTGAAATTCTTACACGTTTCGAATTTGAAATCCATTCAGAAATTTGAAATATAAAATTTGACATTTTTTACTTTTGAAATGTGTTTTTTATTCATGAATTAAAAAGTTTTACCTATAAATTTAAAATAAAATAAATTTTATATTGATTATAGTAAAATATTTTTTTGAATAATTCTTGCCTTGCAAGAAGTAGGTGGTAACTAGGAGTGTGCAAAAAACTCGAAACTCAAAGTTCGAACGAGTCGAGTCGAGCTGAGCTCGATTCGATTCGAGTCGAGATCGAGCTTTCCAGAAAGCTCGAAACTTTTTGAGCACTCGAATGCCTTCGAGAACTCGAATATCTTCGAGAACTCGAAACTTTCGAGTACTCGAATACTTTCGAGCTTTTCGAAAGTTTCGAGCTGCTCGAAAGTTTCAGGTACTCGCAACTTTTGAAATTAAGAAGAATTTTTTTAAACTCGATACTAGAAGGTTTTTCGGATTGGTAACAGCGATTTTGAAGTAAAAATAAAATTTTTTCTATCCAAAACGATGACGGATTTCTGGTCACAATTGTGAAGTAAAAATTTGAAAAGTTTGATCCAAAATAGTAACCAAATTTTTGAAAAATTTGATAAACTGGCTGGTTTCAATTTGACTCAGTATACTAGATGTTTTTTTGGGTTTCTGATGACAAATTTATGATCAAAATTTGGTATCCTAAATGGCAGCCAAATTTGGCCAAAATTCAAAATATAAACCAGTTTCCTCGTGGCACAGTACTAGGGTTTTTTTTGTATCAGATAGTAAAAAAGTTGCTGAAACTATGTTTGTGGCGCTCAATTTTCCAAAAAATTTTCGGGAATTTTCCCAAACATTTTGCAGGGAAAACTCCCAAACACTTTTTCGGGGATTTTCCCAAATATTTCTTAGGGAAAATTCCCAAAAACTTTTCGGAGATTTGCTCAATAATTTTTTAATGAAAATTGCCAAAAAATTGTCGGAGATTTTCCCAAACATTTTGTAGGGACAATTCCCAAACACTTTTCGGGGATTTTCCCAAATATTTCTTAGGGAAAATTCCCAAAAACCTTTCGGAGATTTTCACAAACATTCTGTAGGGTGAATTCCTAAAAAAATTTTCGGGGATTTTCCTAAACATTTTGTAGGGGAAATTCCCAAAAACTTCAGAAATTGAATATTATAGATATTACTTATATAAGAGGAATTGAAAATCAATCATTTTTTTACTTAGTATCTAAAAAATAATTTATTATACACCATCATCATATACAACATCACTCTTATCATCATCTAATCTAACAATGAGTAAGTAATTTTATAAAATTATCTATAAGTGCTTCTGCTTTTGGATCCCGGTCGTCTTTAGCATTCTTTCAGCCTCTTTTGTGTCCAAGTTATGGATTAATGTCCAGTAACATGCTGTAAAAAAAGACACAATTAAGTTTTCTAATTTATAGTTTTATATAAATATATAGTACTCGAATGTCTTCGAGAACTAGAAACTTTCGAGAACCCGAAACTTTCGAGTAGCTCGAAACTGTTCGAGTTCTCGAGCTCGAATCGACTAGATTCGAAAAAAGTCGACTCGACTCGACGTTTCGAGCTTTTTGAACACCCTTAGTGGTAACCAAGTGACATTTTACGAAATTGTGGCTCTGTACTAAGACCATAACTGCATAGAGCCTCCTTACACCGTACGCTAGTTGCAGGCTTAAACTGCTTAAGTGGGGATAAGCGTAGCTGAAGTCTAACTCTGGAGCATGGGAGGGAGTAGAGAGCAAGCGTCCAGTCTCTCTCCCTCTCATGCGCCAAGGTTACGTCTCAGTTACGCTTAACCCCACTCTGCCCCTACTTAAGCAGTTTAAGCCCGCGAATAGCGTACGTCAGTTCCGTAAATTTTCTTGAAATTTAGACCAGAACTTGTTTCGCCTAAGGCTTTCCTTATTTTAACATTGTTTTTGATGTTTTTGTTTAAGCGCCCCAATGCTCATACCGTGCTCTAAAAGACGAAGCAATATTTCTCGAAACTCTTTTATGGTCAAAGAATTATCTGTCATGTCTGTGGAAACAGATAAAATTCATAGCATAATTAAGTTTCGAGAACTTACAAATTTGTCTTATTTTTTTATTTTCGGGTCTTGAATCGAAAATTACAAAAGTTATCATATTGGATTTGAAAATATTGATGAACTTTTCAAAATAAATAAAATTTGGCCGAGAAAAGAAGTTTTAAAAATTACTGTATAATTAAGTCGTTGCAAAATTTAAGTCTCGGACGTTCTACCCATTTCCATGATTCAATAGATTTTTTTAAAGCAAAGTTTCAAAATTTGTATTGCTTTTGTTTAGAAATGAGAAATTAAAGAAACACAAAAATTGAAACATTAATGACAAAAGAATTTTGTGAATGATTTATTCCTATACGAATCATTTGTTTAATACTACTAAAAATTATGAATCGAGATAAGTATTTTAGTTCTAAAGGTGCTCAATTATGTTTAACAGTTGTCCCAGTAGTTTATTTACACTCGGTAACAATCATATTATAGGATGTAACTCGAAAAAAATCACTTTACAAATTTTAAAAACAAATAAAAAGTCATAATTTTATTCTTGTGTAGGTTTTAACAAAAGTACAAGGATCTTGATTGTGCATAAGTTAACAAAATTTTTAAAAATGTGCATTGTATGATTTTCGTGTTAACGAATTCGCTGACACTTTTTAAAAATGATTTCCAATCAAATAAAAATAAAATTAGAGCCAATAGAGCCTGAAAAAATATTTTAAAGTTTTATTATTGTAAATCTTCCAAATTAAACTACATTCTACAACCTGACATAATTTCAAAATTTATTCCAAATTATTTAATCTTCAATTATAAATTTTAAAAATTGAATTTTTTTATTGAAAATAATTAAACTTGAAGAATTTTCAATTGCATATCTTCAAAACTAAACTGCATAGTCCAAAAAAACATTTGAAAATTAAATACCTGCCTTTAAAATATAATTCTTAAAAATGGAAATTTTTCGAAATTCAGGAATTTTCAATTCTAACTCTTAAAAATAGTAGAACTTTGAATTTTCATTAAAAATTTTTTCAATTTGGAAGATTTAGATTTGAAAAGTCCGGAATTTGATCTTTAAAATCATCCAAATGTAAGAATTTTGATTTACAGATATTTAAAATTGAAGAGTTTTTAATTGTACATCTTCAAAATTGAAAAAAAAAATATTAAAAATTACATACATTTTAAACTATAAGCATTAAAAACTAAACAAGTTGGCGAATTTTCAATTGTAAATATCTTCAAAATGTAGCACTTATTAATTTATTTCTTTGGTTCTTATTTCTGCTGGGATAAAATCTCATATTTAAATAAAAGTAATCTGTATACAGGTTACTGAAAGCCGTTTAAAATAAAAATTTGAATGGTATGAAAGCCAATGTAAGTATTTTAATATCCATCATAATTTATGATAATTTATTATATTTTATAGTACTTTAAGAACGATTGCGATCATAATGAATGCTAATTTAAATATAATGAAACGAGATTATATAATTTTATCAAATCTTTTACCAAATCACTTAACACTTTATATTTAAAAAAATGTATGAGATTGAAATTCTTTACTAAAGGTTTTAGATATTTATACTTCCTTTTTATTCTGTCGTTAAATCCAGTAAAGTAGATGAATAAATCCAAAGATATATTTAGTAAATAGTGCACAGCCAATGCCACATAAAAAATGTTGAATTTTGGGGGTAGTAGGGGAAAGTGGGGTATAGTGTCAGTGCGAGGCACGGTGACTCTTGCAAATAATGCTCGTGTTTCTTGAGTTTCATATTAGTTTTTTTCACATAAAATAGCTTTCTTGAGTATGCGCTCGGTCTTTGTATTTTCTACACATTTGTGCACAGACTTTTTAAAATTAAAGGTCAAAGCGTTAACAACTGTAATTTGATGATTGCGAATTCTCTTTTTATAAATCTCCTTCGACTATAAAGAACACATTCTTATCACGCATCTCGTGCTTCGCATTCGATTTTGTCAAAAATGTGAACTTTTCTACATTATGTTCAACACTATTATATCTAATGTATATTATATTTATTTCTGTACCTCGATCTGGTACTGCTTATTCAGATATTGCAAAATAATGTACAATTTTTATTTTCCATGATGACTTTAATATTTTCTCCTTACTTTGCACTAATTTTTATTCTCAGCTGCCCT
>CAKNWT010043279.1:0-10580 GCA_932066315.1 Andricus coriarius | reverse complement strand
ATTCTATCTTCGGCAAGTTATACGTTTTTCTTGCCTCCGTTTGATTTGCACTGTTACTTGCTGTATTCGCTGGGCTCGCACTCGACGACCTGACGCTTCTCGCGGCCATCTTGCTGTCGAACTTGTACTTAGCTAGCAAAAATCTGCTCTTGTACACGTCGTGTTCGTCGATTTCCTTTTGGACCTCGTCGTCCTCGGCCTTTTCAGAGAACAAAGCATCTAAAATACTCTCCGCGTTGTCTTCTAATTCTTTGTGCTTATCAGCTACCAAAGCATATGCCACGGTTAAATCCGCGGATCCAGATGCGACGTCCTCTAACAGAGCATTCAGCGAATTCAGCACCTTGCTGAACGCGATACGTAGACTCGTCCTTTTTCCCTTCGAATGCTCCATTTTTCTTGATTAAAAAAAAAAAACACAAATCACCCTAATAACAACCCGTCACTGCAACCCAAGTCCTGTCACGGTCGCCAGATGTTTTTTACTTTAAATACTTGGGAAAATACAGGGTTGTTATTAAATCAGGAAAAACATCACAATTCAACTTTACACTTTATTGAATTATAAGCGAAAAGGGTTGAACTTGAAAGATACACAAATCAGAGACACCGCGCGTTTTCTCGATAATTAAAAGGTTGTTGCTCGTTTCGATGGTCATTAGACACTGCCCATCTTGACGCTTTTCCGCATTACTGAGGCGACGATGCCAGACACCCCCACTCTTCAGTCCCCATTTTCACAAAACGTTAGGCCCTTTCGTGCGTACCGATCTTTTTCAAATTGCTAGGTTTCCCAAAAAATACTACGGCGCACATTCTTTCTTTATACATAAATTCAACAAATAAGGTCCTTTAGGCACCATTTAGAAGTATGGAAACATCAACTTTTGAGGTGGATGTTCCAAATATTTATATTTGAGCGATAAAATTACTTGCCTTTATCGAAAAGGTGATACTTCATCATTATACTATTTTTTAAAATGAAAAGATAAGGTGATAATTTATCATGAAAATTAATATTCAGGATACTTATAGGCAGAGAAATATCATTTTTAGGGTATCTTAGGCCTTAGCCCCGAGCACAAACCTTTATAGTTTTAGTCGGGCGTCTGTCCGTCCGTCGTACTTCACTCCATAACCTAGAATATTTCCCCGTACTAAAGCCAACTTACTCGTACCCTAGCCGACTTCATCCCATGCCTTAACCAACCTCATCTAGCCGACTTCACCCTACACCTTAGCCAACTTTACCCGTACCCTAGCTGACTTTACCCCGTACCCAAGATAACTTTACTCCGTACCCTAGCCCCAGCCGACCTTATCCTATATCCTAGCCGGCTTTACCCCTATCCTAGTCAACTTTATCCCGTGCCTTAGGAGGCGTGGAGCGAAAATAGGCTGCCAAAACTTGTTTTTTTTTTGGGCGCATAGAATTATTTAACAATAGTTATGAGAAAAAATGATTTCTTTCTGTTATCCAAAATCTACACTAGGCATTTGTTTGTATAATTTTTTTACAAAATAAACGAATGATATTGAATAAAAAATCTTTATAAAGATATAGACATAATATTGGAAACGTCAATTGCAGAGAATTGAAAAAAGACTATTTCTTTCTATCTATAACGTCTAGATTGTGTTTTTATTTACTTTGTTTTTTTAAACTTTACAAATAATGTCGAATGCCACATTTTCATGATCAACAACAGCTAGTTGATAACAGCAAGTAATTTTATCTCCAAAATATTAATTCAAACACAAAAAATCAATCATGTTTACAATTTGATAATATAATTTGTTTACAACAAATAAAATTACTCATCAAACATTACTTTCTTCCACATAACCCTGCGCATCAAATGCAATAGATACTGAGAGTAGTAAAGTTGTTTATAAATAAACAGAAGCGACTGCCAAATATCAAGAAAGTTCTTAAATCCATGCACGGGTACTCAGAGAATACAATTAATGTGCCTAATTCAAAATTTAAGTAAAAGTCTTTCGTAGAAAGTACAATAAGACTCCAAAAGTGCCCATTTTTCCACACTTAGCATTAAATAAAGAAATATAAAGAAAGCTTAATAAAAAAAATCGCACTTGTGGCAGAGTTCCTGAAAATTTGAATCCCATTAATTATGAGAAAATAATTTATGAGTCGGGTGAGAAATCAAGGCTATAGATATTTTTGAACAGTGACTTTCTGATTTCGACCACTGTGTTGTATTTGTGGGGTTTTCAAAAAAAGTAGCGTCTCAAAATTAAAAATCATGTAACTCCCTGAATATTGAAAATGTTGGAAAAAAATAATAACAACATAAACATCACTCACCTAACACTAAATTTTTACAGGGGAAAATATCACAAAAGTGGAGGGAAACAAGGAAAGGGTCATATAATCTCGTACTTGTCCTGGATGGCTGGTGTAGCTTTGTACCTAGAGGGCTGTTCGCTTCGGTGTGCTAGCTCGAAGCCTCTTGCACGTGGACAAATCACACTCTAATACCTTTTACATTTCAAAATCTCCTCTTAAGTTCCCCTTTTCCAACCTTTAAGATTCTTTCTGCATTCCATAATCCCCTTTGCGTCCCCTTAGAATCTTTTTAAAATCCGAAATCCCATTTCAAACCCGTGAGACTTAATTTTCAATTAAAAAATCCCTTTTCTATTCCCTCAGACTACAATCTACAATCCCCCTTTCAGTCCTCCTAGACTTCTTTTACAATCCAAATGCCTCTTTCCAACTCCTGAGACTCCTTTTTCAATAAAAAATCACCTTTTCAACCATTCAATTCCCCCTTGCAATCAAAAGTCTCCTCACCAACTCCTGAGACACGCTTTTTAATCTAAAACCACCTTTTCAACCCTAGTGATCACCTTTGCAAACAAAAGTCTCCTTTTTAACTGCTGAGGCTCCTTTTTCAATCCAAAATCCCCTTTTCAATCCTATAGATCCCCTTTGCAATCCTGAACCCTCTTTCCAATTCCTCATACCCTTCCTACAATCTAATACCTCAGACCTGTTCTACAATCCAACATTCCCCTTTCAATCCCATTAGACTTATTTGACAATCCAAAATCACCTTTCCAAATCCTCGAACTCCGTTTGTAAAGCAATATCCCTTTTTACATCCCTTTTGACTCATTTTGCAATCGAAATTTTACTGTGCAAATAATCAGACAACTTTTGCAATATAAAATTTCCTTTTACATCTCCTCAGACTCCCTTTTTATCCTAAAATCCCCTTTTCTATCGTCTTAGCCTCCTTTTACAATCCAGAATTCCCTTTTCAGCTCCTCAAACTACTTTTTCAATACAAAGTCCCCTTTTCAACTCCTCAGACTTCTTTTGCAATTAAAAAGCCCGTTTCTCATACCCTGAGACTTCTTTTGCAATTTAAATTCAACTTTCCAACCCCTGAGAATCCATTTGCAATCCAAAATCCCCTTTTTCATCTTCTCAGACTTATCTTTCAACCGAAAAATGCCCTTTCCAACTCTGCAAACTCTTGTTCACATCCAAAATACCCCTTTTTATGCCTTAGGGCTCCTTTTACAATCCAAAATCCACTTTCCAATCCCTTAAACTGCTTTTATAATCAATATCGTCCTTGGAACTCCTGAGACTTTTTTTTAAATCTAAAATCTCCTTTCCAGCCGTTCAGTCGCCATTTGAAATCCTAAATCCCCCTGTAGATCTCAACAAAATACTTTTATCAAAGCACAATTTAGTATTTGAAGCAATTAAAACACGTGGGAAAGAAAACAAATAAAAAAATTTCAATTAGTAAGTAATAATCACAACATTGTTTAAATCTTTGATATTCACATACATCACTTATCTCCAGATGAAAAGGATAAAATTTAAGAGAAGAGTGCAATATTTTAAAGTTGAGGATTCTTAAAATACCTCAGAGTCTTTCCTATAAGTTTTTTGTGTTGTCACGTTGTATTGAAGTTGTAGGACTATACTAAAAAATAGTTATTCAAAATATGCATGATGAATGCTAAAATGGTTAATTTTGTACTAACAAAGCTTTAGGTGTGGTTAAAAATCGATTTATCAACGTTGATTTCAGGTAGCAGTAGAGAATTGCACTATTTTTGTGTAATATTTCTTATAAAATCTCCGAAAACGGGTAATTTCCTTCAATCAAAAGTGCCATTTTTAGTCCGTAATATGCAACAGGGTGAAAACGGCCAAGGCGAACGTACGTTCATATACCCCGCCCGTCTAACCTTGAACAACTTGACAGGGAAGAAACGAGAAAGATGAAACAAGGAAGAAAGGGGGAAAAAGAAGAGGGAAACAAGTAATGGGAAAAAGAGGTAGTGGAGTTAGGTAAGGGAAAGCGGGAGGAGTGAAGGATAGCAGATGCTGGAAGGGAAAGCGCGTGTAGAAGGAGGACAGGAGGATAGAGGTTATCGGGACCGGCAACCGAGACCTTCACCGAGACCCAGTTGGTCGACATTGCCCCTGGTGCTATAGTTATAGTCGTCACACCCCACCCACCCCATTGCCATCGGATCGCATCATCTCGTGCCTGTCCTGGATGGCTGGTGTACCCTCGTACCTGGAGGACTAGGGGCTGCTCGCTTCTGTGTCAGCTCGAGGCCTCTTGCGCCAGCGCAGGCAGATTGCACACGCAAAAGTGCCGTCGCCAGACGCGACGTTGTACTGCTCTCAACGCTGTACTGTGCCGTTGCTTTCTCATGTAGAGGCCGCATCACTAGCAGGAGCTGAAGTTCACCAAACAGCTGGAAAACCTCATCCTTAGCAGCCAGCGAGTCTCCCGGACTCTTCGATCGCACGTCCCCTCTGAGGGTGCCTATCATGGGAGTTGTAAAGTCTGCCTCGGAAAGCATCCTCGAGGATAACATCGTCCCCAGTGAAGAAGCCAATCATTCAATTCAAGTTCACGCCGGTGAGTCTTTTCTATTCCTCTAAAACAACTTGAGTAATATGCAAGAGTTAGTTGAAAAACTGAGTAGTGAGAAATTGTAAACAATGGTATTCAATTGATACGAAAATCTGTATCAATATAAACAAAATTTGCAATGTCGAAATTCATCTTATTTCATAAAAAGTGAAAAACAAACTGTTATTTCATTATAAAACTAACCAGTTGCGATTAAATATAATTAAATGGGTTACTTTGAAGAAAACTTTCATCTTATCGTCGGTCCAACATGTCGATGCAAATATGTTTTCACAGACAGTCTATACTTATTTATTTAATATTTAACTGCAAATAACTCTCTTACAATATTACTATTTCAGCAAGTGTTTTGTGACATATGTGTTTTTTTCTCGACCTCATGTGTATAACAATTGTTATAAACGCAAGCCAGTATGATCTAACCTAGCTAGATTTACATAAAGCGCTTAAAATAAGCACTTTGTGAGAACGAAAAAAAATTGTAAGCATGAACTTGACAAAAGTAGAGATCAATCCCGCGCAGATGTGTTTCACTTTCGCCCAAGTCTGGCTTTAAAGGTGATGTCGCCGTTCACACTGGAGCAACTGCTAACAGGTGTTTGGACATATACAGTTATATCATTGTGAATAGCCTTGCACTGTTGATTCGACTGTTGATTCTGTTGCACTTCTTGTTTGGGAGACAATAAAAAAGTGTACTTCAAACGTTTTTGCATCACAAATCTTCTATTCAATTAACATTTTGTTACAATTTATTTGGAATTGTAGGGCTCGGACTCACTTCGGAAATCAGAAATAGTCACTACAGTGGCATACCTTTAAAAAAATGGTGGCATGAATTTAAAAAGATAATAGTCCTTTAATATAAATCAGGCAAGCTTCGGACGATAAATATTTTTAATTAATATTTCAATCGTACTGTTTCAAAGTTCAAAAATTAATTATTTTGAATTTTAAGAGTTTTAAAATCAACAATTTGATATAATCAAATTCAAATGTATAAAACATCAAACTGGAAGCGTTCAAAATTTTAAAGCCTCACAATTGAACAGTTTTAAAATAAATAAGTTCCATATTCAACAATGTTTAATTGTCAATGGCTTTAAGAATAATCAGTGCTTAATGAGAGCATTCATCATTTATTAACAGAAAAATTATCAACGTTTTCTGTTTTGAAAATAGTTCAAATTAGAAATCCTTTCCCAATTAATCAGATTTCAAATAGAAAAAAATCGAGTATGGAAAAGAATGAAATTGAAATTAAACAGAATGGAAAATTTGACATTATTGATCAAACTGAAAAACTTAGAAATTAACGACATTTTAAAATTTAGGCAACTCAAGTTGAAAATGCGTGTAAAAAATGTACTTTCATCATTCAAAAATAATGCAAGTTGATCAGTTTAAAGTTATAGAAACAAATATTTTACGTGGATCAATACTTTCATTGAAGAATAATTTAGATATATAGGCGTCGGTGAAATTGGGAACTAATTTATTTTCAAATAATTCAACGTATGTAGAAATTCCGGGGCTTTATACAACACTTACAAATTCAATTAATCGTGTTTGATGGAAATTTATTAATTTTATTGGAATTAGTAAAGTACAAATTAATTGTCGAAGATTTGCTATATCTTTCCAAGCATTTTGAATCAGAGTTTAATAACTTCTATTTTATGTGATTGTAATTTTAATGACATTTTTTCTTTCCTATAAAAGTCTAATTTTTCTGGAATGGAACAATAAAATATTTTAGAAAGTCGAAATACCTGCCTAGAGCGCAAAATTATTATTATATATTATATATATTATATTATTGAAAGATGTATACTTTTATTTAGCACTGTTTATTCTTAAAGCCATTTGAATTCAAGTATTGTTAAATACGTAACTCATTTATAATTAAATTTTTCAATTATAACTTTATAAAATTGTAAGCGCTTCCAGTTTGGTATTGTATACTCTTGAATGTGATTGAAATTGCTGGTTTGAAAACTCTTTTAGTTTAAGATAAATTATTTTAAAACGATATTCAATTGAAAATCTCCGGATAATGTAGGCTTTTGTTCGGAAATTGTACTTTAAAACAGTCCGATTGAAATATGAATTATTTCACTTTTTAATAATCGAATTCAAAATTATTCGAGTGGAAAATTATATAATCGTATAATTTCCAATAATAAATTGTAACGACATGTTCAAGATTTAGAAATTAATTTTCCTTATTTATATAGATTTCGTTAAATATTAAAAGAATAAACCAACATGGACTTAGCAAATTTTGTTCGCTCATGGCTAAAATCTACTTACACACACAAATAACACGAATGTGTTAAGAAATTATGAAGATATACAATTATACATTTAATTCCGCATTTTTCAAATCAACTAATTTTTAGATACATTACCGCCTAAAAAATAAATATATGAAATAATTATGGATTATTTCATCGAATCAAGAGAATGTTTGATTGGAGAAATAAAAAAACAAACTTCCTTCTTTGCCTTTTTTTGTTGTAAAAATTCCCAAGAAAAAGAATAATTTTGAAAAATACAAAAATAATAATTTTATAGCTCAATGTATTTCTATTTTTGGCTAACATAGTCTGTTAAATGTCGTTTAGATTCAGCGGAAAAAAGATAATTTAAAAAACGCAAAACTCAGATTAAAATTTTTGTTTGTATCAGGCATCCATTAAATATAAATTGTCGCCAAGAGAACGTTAATTAAAAAGCAGAAAACATTTCTGAGAGAGGTTTATGATCACCACAAACAAAAATTGAAACACACGAAAATATTAAAAGTATGAAAATAACCATTTTTTAACCCGAAAATTGAAGGCGTTCATGAATTGACACCAAATTAATTATACTTTCCTCAGTGTTCTAGTAACCTACTTTTCTACACAGGACCAATTTCTATTCCCAACATTTTTTTTCAACCCACCCTAGTATACATGCCTCGAAAATCGAGCATTCCGTGCATGTGTTACAAAAATTAATTTATATTCAGCTAGCTTCTTATCGTTGACCTGCTTCCGATGGAGAAAAAACAGCAGATCTGTTATTCTCATGAAAATATAGCGCTTGAAGTTTTTTTGATCACGCAAATACCCTTCATAATGAAATATAGGATGATAAATATTGCAGAGAAGCTGTGCAAATTAATATACAAAGAAATCACTGAGCCTAGTTTGTATTAAAGACATGGAACAATGTAGAATTATTGGCCTTGGCCTCCTAAGATAGCCCTGGCTCGATAGGAAACTCACGGTTTGCACTCAAGACGGCAAATTTAAAGCATGCGCCTTCAACAAACATCTTCCAATTTTAGAAGGAAAACAAGCCGGCTATGTCATGGTCATCCGACTCCATCATTGGAATTTAAAGCATCTCTATATCAATTAGGATTTGATTTTTTTTTATTCGTGATATTAGCGACAAAAAAGGCTGCACTTTATAAATCTGAACTAGCTGGACTTATATATCCTAATACCACAGAGAAAACAATAAAGTTTCATTTGTATCATAGAGACGGCGTGAAAATGTACTAAAACAAAATTGAAAAATAATTGGTTTATATTGAGCAATACGAACATTGAAAATTAGTCAATTGCTTTTCAGTGTATGCATTGATCAAGAAAGCGAACATAATTGAAGTTCAAAATGAGTTTGTAAGAAAATGACATGAAAGAAATCTGGATCCCCAAATTTTGTCTATAGCAGTAAATGAAGGTGCGTGAAGCACGTATTCACGTCCCTGAACTTCCAGTTCCTAATGCACACACGCAGTGCGAGCGTTCACTAACCTAGGATTTTATTCCTATTGCCAATAGTAACAGTAAATACACGCGTGTGAAGCGCGCATTCTCATCCCTGGACTTATGTTTTCTAATACTAGGAACAAATGCACGCGCGCGTAGCGAAATAAAAACATTTGGCTCTTATCTCCTAATGCTAATACTAGGAATAAATACACGTGTGTTATGTGCGCTTTCACTTCCCTGAATTTCAAGTTCCTAATACTACTAGTAAATGCCTGCGCGATAAACGAACGCTCACTAACATGAGTATTAATATCATGATGCAAAATGCGTGTACGTCCCTGAATTTCTATATTCTAATACTAGTGGTGAAGACCTGCGGTTTTTAATTCTTAATGATAATACTAGCAGTGAATACACTTTTGTGAAACGCACTTTGACGCCCCTAGATTTATATTTCACAATACTAGTAGAAAATGCTTGCGCGTAAAGCGCGCATCCACTATAATGAGCTTATATTTCCTATTTCTAATAGTAGAAGTAAATACGCGCGTAAAGAGCGTGTTTACGTCCATGATTTTGTTGTTGTTGTAATACTAGTAGTAAATGCCTGCGCGCAAAGCGCACGATTCCTAAACTGGATTTTTATTTTCTAATACTAATACTAGCAGTAAATACATGCGCGTGAAGAGCGCAGTTACGTACCTGGATTTCTAGTTTATACTACTAGTAGTAAATACTAATAGTAAATGCTAGCGCGCAAAGTGCGCATTCACTAGCATTATTATTATACGATTAAGCCGTTTCCCTTTCGGGGTAGGCGTGAATTGCTCGGTTGTAAAGTAGTAGTGTGTGGATGGGTATATAGGCATAGGGTAGATAGGTATATAGGTGTAAGGTATAGATATTTTAGATTGATCTAGAATTCTCGTGTAATTTATTTAAATTAGACGTTCATTCCGCAACACTGCTTCGACCCTGGCTGCTGATCAATCTCTCTAGCGATCACCCCACGTGGAGAGCCTCACAAAATTGTTATGTGAGGCTCCCCACTTGAGCCCATTAGTATCCAAAGTCTTTGTTTCAGGCGTCATTCACTCTACTCACATTCTTTTATAAACTATTTTTCGCCCAAATTTTCTGTCCTGGCATACTACTCTAGCTTCCTTCACGTCCATGCATTTTTTCATGCAAGCTCTCGTGTTTGTATGGCTTCTTATGTCTCTTCCGATTAATGCCTCGTTCACAGATTCTACCCATTATTTTGGCGGTCTACCACTGGGCATTCTGCCATTTACTTTACCTTAATACATGTGTTTGGTCAGTCGTTCATCTTTCACTCTCTCAAGATTTCCGAACCACCTTAACTGATTTCTTTCCCATATATCATCTATTGTCTCTCCTGTACCACATTCTTTGAGGAATGTCTCGTTTCGGACTTTGACCATCAGTGAGACATGTCCATGTCTCGCTACCGTATAGTACAGTCGGTACAAATAAAGTGTAATATATGGTCATTTAAGATTTTTTTCATTTGTTTTTATCTCTGAGAATGGACCCTGCTCTACCGATAACCTTCTTACCCTCATTTATGCGCCTATCTACACTGTTAGAAATTTCTATAGCGATTTCACTATAAATGTATGTATATCATTAAGCTATTTCCCTTTCGGCGAGCCTCTAGGGGTAAGCGTGACACTACCCGATTCGGGTAGTGTTTTTTAGGTGGATTTGTAGTAAATGGGCTCACCACACCCACGACCGCCAACAGCAACGCAGTAGTATCAGACGGTCACCCATCCAAGTACTAACCGCGCCCAACACTGCTTAACTTCAGTGATCTAACGGGAACTGGTGCTTCCAGCGTGGTATGGCC
>CAKNWT010042849.1:0-11746 GCA_932066315.1 Andricus coriarius | reverse complement strand
GGGCCTATGACAAAGCCGCCGAACGCGTCCTCGGGTTGCGGATAGAGGGTCCCTGTACCAAGGGTTTCTGCTGAATATGGTTACAATAATTAATAAGCAGTCGCGGACAATTGTCCAGGGATGGTCCCGAAGGAATAACCCCTAAGTGGAGGCGTAACAACCGTGCCGAAAGCTGAATGGCACATCGGTGAGGTGTCTTAAACGGAGACTCTGAGATACCGGGCGACCTCTTAGAGTACGCAGCCTTATCCTTGCATGGGGGGCTCCACAAGGATGGACGAACCCATTCCCTAGCTGCTCGTGGGAACAACAATGACACCACCAAAACACCAAGAAGTTGTAATACGGCTCAAAACAATCAAACACGCAGAGCACCCGACAATTGGTCGGCGAACAATGCCGATAATCCTAGAGTTCGGGGAGCTGAAAATAATTCAGATGGAAACACGACGACGAGCCGGCGAAACGCTCACATTGAGTGGACGAATCAACTCAAGGATGACTTGCGGGACTGCTACAATGCAAGCATTATCCCTGTTCACCGAGGCTTTATGGCGCGTATATATACCCTGTGGTGCCAAAAACACCCAGAGCTTCAGCACGTTTCGATTCAATCGTTGCGGGATCAACGTGCCTACCTCTGGAAATATGAATATGTACGCGGAGCGCTTCCCCAAGCGCTGCTTGATCAAGCTGCAGCCGAAGATAAAGAAGCGACATTAAGACCAACCGCGGAAAGCAGGCACCTTCTGAGAGATGATCACGATTTCAGGACAAGAAGGAATATTAACATGCAAGTTTCTCTTAAGCCCCAAGATCTGGCTGAAATGGATACCTCCCTTCATGGAGAAATCTCGCAAGAGTCCGACCTCTGGACCATCAATTGCTCAGTTTATGATGCTGCGAGAGCTTTGGCTGATTCAAATCAAAGGCTCAAACCAACGATGGATCAACAGACGAAAAGACGCTTGCATCAACAGAAGAACAAGATTGGATGGGCAAGACAGAATGCGTCCCGTGTTCAATGTGTGATTGACTACATAACATCTGGTAGACCGTTCACGGAAAGGGATCGAAAGTTCGCCCAAAAAATGAGGACCTTGAATCACACAGTAAACAAGTCAAAGCTGCTGACAATCAAGCAGCATATTGTTGACAAAATACGGCTGTTATCTGACGCAAGCAGGAGAATACAGAAGAGGGAGAAATGGATCAGGGAGAATCTAAAGTTTCACGCTGACCCATCTCGCCTGTTCAGTGATCACCCTATTTCTGTCAAATATCAACCCTAGCCCAACGAGGTAGAGACTTTTTGGAGAGAGGTATAAAAGATCCCCAAATCACTGAATTTGAAAGAAGATACTGACAATATCATCCGCTTTAAGGAATTCTGCAACAACCTCATAAAATCTGAGAAGGAATGTCCATCAGTCACTGCCGAAGAGGTGAAAAAAGCACTTAGAGGAACGAAGAATTTTTCCGTTGCTGGACCAGATTGTATCAAGAACTTCTGGTGGAAGAAGTATACTTCTACACACCAACATTTGGCCCGCATATTCACCTCGTATTTAAAGTCCGAGACGCCCATTCCGCAGTGGCTGGCGTTAGGACGGACTATACTCCTACCAAAAAAGGCAACTTCTCAAACCCAGAGAATTGAGCCTGTGTGGCGTGAGATGTACGAACAACGTGGCTCAAAAAAAGATGTAGCAGGCTACACACATAGTGAGATGCATAGAGAGATCTCTCGCACTTCGAAATTCTTCTGGATACCTCTGTGGCGACACTAACCAGCGCGAGCACAAGGTCACTCATGTATTTTATATGGATGACCTGAAGCTCTATGCCTCTGGTAAGAGCAAACTTCAAACTGCCATAAATATCGTCAAGAAGTAAACAGGAGAGATTGGGATGGACTTTGGATTGGATAAATGTGCTAAAATTCATCTGAAGGACGGAAAGATTGTTGGCATTCCCGAGCACCCTGAGCTTGTGGACACAGGTGTTATCAGACATCTTAATTGGCCCTTGATGTCACCACACGTAAGATCACACAAAGCCGCGGAGCAAGCGGCCGAGACCCTTAGCCTGAATTTTAACATCAGAAGTGAAGAAAGTGCATTACTCCATCTAGATGCTTCACTTCTGAAAGCCGAAGTGAAGAAAGCAGAAGTTCAAAAATTCCATCAAGAGCTACTCGACAAGAAAATGCACGGAAATTTTCACAGAAATATAGAAAAACAGTCCTTGTCGAAGGAGCAAACTTTTGCTTTCCCCAGATCATCAGGGATTAATTCAGGTACAGAGGGTTTCATTTGCGAATGCCAGGACGGTGCCATTTCCACCTTAGCATACCGTGACCGCATTTTATGTCAAGAAGTTCCGAGCGATAGTTGCAGAGCGTGTCATGCACGCGCTGAGTACCTGGAACACAAACTATCAGGGTGTCCCACTCACGCAGGATCGACGTACATCTACAGACATAATGCGGCGCTAAGAGTCCTTTATTACCATCTTGGTCGTTCTTACGGTGTTGGCCGCGACCCTGCCCTGCGGAACGCTCCATTGTGATCGAATTCTCGGCTCCGTCAGAATACAACATCACTGCCAAGGAGAAAGAAAAGGAGGAGTGGTATCAAGACCTTAAAAGGGAGCTGCGAACACTGTACCCAAAATATTCGGTACAAGTAATTTTCCTTGCGATAGGTCCTCTCGGAGGCGCGAAACTATCATATCATAGAGATAAATACTTTTATTGCAATGAAAAAAATTGTTTATCCGATAAATTGTGTTGCAAATATTTTTAACAGGTGCTCGAATGAAGGATAATTTTAAAAAGGTAAAAAATAATTTCCAGTACAAAAAATGTGTTTCTTTTAAAATTTTAGTACATAATACGTCCAATAATGATTGGAATTAAATGTACACATATGCATATATACATATGTCGCGAGTTGGCTACCTTGTTGTTAATGCACACTGACGAGGTTAGGATCTACGAGACCCCACGGAAAAGAAAGAAAATCACAAAAAAAGTAAATATTTACGTATTAGGCGCTAATAATTTCTACCCAAGAGCATCTGGCCCGCATTTTCACCTCATGCCTAAAGTCGAAAGAGCCTATTCCGCAGTGGTTGGTGGATGGGCGCACAATACTCCTTCCGAAGATGGGAAACTTAGCTGACCCGAAGAATTACAGGCCAATCACTTTTATGAACACACTGTATAAAATCTTCACAGCTATACCAAATGACAGGTTTGTTCGGACAATCTGACCTGTGTGGCGAGAAATGTACGAACAACGTGCCTCAATGAAAGGCGTAGTAGGATGTCGGGAGAACCTGCTCATCGATAGATGTGTCTGCATAGACGCTGTATCCTAGCAGCGCTTCCTTTCGATGGCCTGGATTGATAACCGGAAAGCTTTCAATTCAAACTCCCACGGACTTATCACCTGTCTGTTAAAAAGGTTAATATTTCATCCGCACATCGTGAGTTGCATAGAGGGATTGATGCCGTTGTGAAAAACCAGATTTACTATCACATCTGGAAAACATCGTGTGAAAATTAACACCGTCACCTTTCAGGTAGGTGTCTTTCAGGGCGACACCATGCGCTCACTCCTCTTTTGCCTCAGAGTACTGACACTATCTCTCGCACTGCGAATCGAAAGCATAAGGACACTCATGTATTTACTTGGATGATCTCAGGATCTACATGAAAAATAAGAAGCTACTACACCTAGCTCTAGGAATTGTCGAAGAATACACTCAGGAGATTGACATTGAATTTGGGTTAGAAATATGCGCCAAGGCTTATTTGAAGCGATGAAAACTTAATGGCATCCCCGATGACCCTGAGTTCATCGACGGAAGGGCTCAATTTCTTTAAAATCTTTTTTCTCAGTTTCCACTACACTGGCTAAAATACTTGAAACTTTTATTTCGTTTTCATTCGACCTTGATAACGCGTCTCGGACATGGTTTAAACTTCCATTTCCATAAACAATCTCGTAATCATATTCTAGTAATTTAGAGCCCATCTTGCTAATTTACCTGTCGGATTTTTCAAATTATGTAGCCATTTTTAAGCAATATGGCATTAACTTTCTAATTGCCCGTATTACGGCTAAACACTCTTTTTTCGAAGCTAAGTATTTATGTTCTGCTCCATTTGAACCTCTACTTTCAAAGCTATCACATAATTTTCACCGTTTAATGCCTGTTCTTATTGGTCAGTTCATTCCCACTTTACTTCTTTCTTTAATAATTTTTGAAGAGGTTCTGTAATCGCTGCAAATTTTGGAATCAGCACATCCAAACTGGCGTTTATTCAATCCTATAGTAAAAACTGCTTCCTTGATTTTATCTGACACAATTTCTAAATATTTTAAATGTTCTTTAAAATTTGTTGATACTATTATTATTTCATACAGGTTATAAAATACTTGTGGATATAATTCTGGTGTTATTAATCTGTATATCAGGCGATGCGATGTAGCAGAAGCATTTGTTAATTCAAATGACATTCTCTTCAACTGATACATACCTTTGCCTGGGACTATAAACGTTGTCATCGGTTTAGATTCTTCGTCCAACGGTATTTGATTACATGCTAAACAAAGACCTATTTTAGACATATATTTTGCTGATCTCATTGCATATAATATTTCTGCTATTATAGGAATTGGTTATAAATCTGTTTTAGTTATTTTACTAACTTTCCTAAAATCCAAACAAAATCTATATTTCCCATTAGGTTTTTTTATCATTACTATAAGGTTCGACCAGTCACTATTAGACGGTTCTATAATTTTTTCCTCTAAAAGGCTTTCTACTTCCTCATGCATAGATTCTATAGTTTTTGGTAATACATAATAATACCTATGCTTAATTGTTTCATGACCCGGAACATCTGTTTTATGGCTAGCTATGTGTGTCGGTTTCAATTCTACTCCCTGATGTATGACTTTCCTTTTAATCAAGTTTTCTAATTCCACTTACTGTGTTTTATTCAATTGTACTATTTCTTCAGAAATTTTCTCACAAAATTCTAAACTTTTCTTTCCCTCTACTTTCACGTGTGTAATATTATTCTTTATTACCGAATTATTTCTAAAATTATAGTAAATTACTTTTTCTGCTCGCAAATAATTTGTCTATTATCGAATCATTATTTTCCTCTGTTTTATCAATAATTGTCTTCATTTTCTAATCCTTTTTCTCTTTATCACATTCTAATGGACCTTTAAATATTCTTTCTAAAATCATATCTTTATTTTTCGTATGTAAACTCGTGTTTATTTTGATTTCGGTCCTCATTTCCTACGTATCCTTATTTATTTTCCTACTTTCTCTCTATATATTTCTACTAGCTTTCTTATCTAATCTCTTGACACCCACGCTGTCTCGTGCGAGTGTGCCTTGCTATTTTCCTCTTCCGCGTTATTTACAAGCGCTGGTATATGCGGATTATTTTTATTTTGTCGTGCCTGTGTGTTTTCTATCAACTGAGTAATTACATTTAATGATTGGCCGGCTGGGTTTTGATTTCTATACTCATTATTATAATTATTACTAAATCGTGGGTTCCTTTGGAATCTAGAATTATCTGAATAATAATTATTATTGTTTTTAAATCTCGGATTTCCGGTTGGAAATCTGGGTTGATATTGTTTTCTATTTTGTTGATTTTGGTATCTCGGTCTAATGTGTCTTTGTTGATTTTGTTCCTGACAATGATTTTTTCCCCCAATTCTAATTTTCATTTTCAATGTTATTATACCTCTCATCATTTCCTTTATCTTTTTTACTTTTGTCATTCTTATAATCATCTTTATCTTCTTTTTTATTCATAATGTGTCTCCTAGTTGCCCGGTACCTTTTTTTTTACTAACTCTTCCCTGTCCTCGACTCAATTCCACCATACACCTTCTATCTGTATTCTCCCATACTTAGCCCATGTTCTTCTTCCCTTTTTTCTTACCTCTTCCGCTATTTTCCTAAACTTATACAGCATCCTCCTTTCTACCCATGTCGAATCATCCTCTATACTTTTCCAGCATCCATATAACACCCTCTGCTTTGTCATCGATTCTCTCTTATGTTCCCATTTCTTTAGCTTCACCAGTACCATTATCTGCCCTCTTCGCTCTTCCCTTCCTATTGTTTGCACTTCATCTGTCTCTACCTTAGCATCAATCCTTTTTAGTACTTCTTCCACTCCTTCCTTCAGCTTCTTCCCCTCTAATCTTAGACTACCTTCCAACTCCTCTACCTTTTTATTAGTCTCTTCCTGCTTTTCTGGTCTTTATGCCGACGTCTGTATCCTATTCTCTAGCTTTTCCCTAACTTCTTCCCGTTTCCTCATTTCGTTCCTAAGTTTGGCCATTTCCCAGCTAATTTATTTCCTTATTTCGTCTACCCGTTTCTCCTTCTTTTCTTCATACATCCCCATTACATCTATCGTCATTTCGCGCGTTCCTTTTAATCTTTTCTCTTCCATTGGTTCTTTCGACTCAGTTCTGTTTCTTTCTGGCCCCTTACTGTTCTCATCCTTTTCTGCAAAACTATGTTTTGCCGGCGGCGATCTGAACATTTTTGGATTTTTCAAGCTTGACCCTATGTCTTCATTGCCTTCCCCGCTACCCCTCTCATCTCTCTTCACTTTTATGAATGCCTGAATCGATCCCACCCTCTTCGCTCTCAATCTATCCTTTTCTACTGTTTTCCCATACTTTCCCCTTGCCCTCCTTTCTTTGTTCCCCCTTTCGGTGTACTGAAAACTTCATGATGTAAATTCCCAAAAATATCCTCACCCCCTTGTCAATCTTTCAGTCTTTCAATTAATCTCTCACAAACGAATTTTTCTACACACAATCACAATCCACTCACCTCAAATTTCAACACAATTATCAGAAAAACTCAGCAGAAAAAATTCACAGCTACCACACACTTTCACGCCGCAAACGAAAGTTCTTATCACCTTTATCTAAAATGCTTAATTGTTGACGTTTTATTTTAGATTTTGCTAATTCCGTTTCCCATTAACGTCCGAAAATTTCTAATTCTGAAAAATTTGAAGAAGCATGACTCGCGTATTTTGCATTCTCTTTTATGCCGGAAGGCCGTTCGTCGACTGTGTGACTCCCAGGTTACACAATTGCGCGAATATTTCCAAAAAGAGGACTAACATCGTACTCTACGACTACAACTGTAGAGTTGACCTGTATACCTTCTTAAAACTCCATCTCTGTGGAGATCCCAATGAGAACATTGAGAACATCTCTGGTGTCTGTACGATCCTTGCCTCGCACCAATATATGCGTCTACATAATGATGTTGCTGGCATCATTAACCAAAAAATTTCCCTGAAACCTGACTTACTAGAGAGATTTGAGCCTTACTACAAATATGGCCCAGTTAAAGTACTAGAGAACGAACAATATGTCCTTTACTGAGACAGGACTATTCAATAACAATAACATTATGCTCCGATACACTGAGAAGATCCTATATTATATATTCTATATATTCTATATATTCTATGCTGCGGTATTTTTGAATCCATTTACACTTATTCTTGTTATGCAGCTAAGTTTATTCTCAGTTTATTAAAAATTCTTTAAAAATTTGCCATGTCAATGCCCAGTCTCTCTTAGCGCACATTCGTGAGTTCCAACATTTTTTCAGCTTTTGTGCGTACCATATTATAGCAGTCTCAGAGACATGGCTAAGCTCGAATCACCCGTCAAGTGTAGTCGCGCTTGACAATTACGTGCTCTTTAGTGGAGACAGAGAGGATCGGAGAGGCAGTGGTCTTTGTCTGTATGTGCAAGACAGCCTTAGGCGGGTCTTATTAATATCCTACTGCTGAATTTCTTTTTCTTCAGGTCACGGTAGCGAGGGACTCCGTGTTGATGGGGGTCATTTATAAACCTCCAAGTGCCTATTTTGGAACAGAACTTGAATCAGACATTTTTACCCATTTACCTAACTTCAATGATATTATTCTCACAGGTGATTTTAATTCTAATTTGAATGCGATTTTCAATCAGACTAAATATCTAACAACTATGATACATGCTACTGGGTTATCTATTGTCCCACATAATTCCACACATCACACTAATCATCCCAGTTCCCGAATAGATTTCATGCTAGTAGATGATCTTGATAAGCTGAATTATTATAGCCAGCATCGTTTTCCATTTCTATCTAACCACGATCTTATCAATATTAAATACAAATAGATCTGCACCCATTCCACAAAACCTTAATCAAACCCAAATAAGAAATATTGCATATGTAGATGAGTGTAAGTTTCAGGAACACTTAACGACCTATGATTGGGAAAAATACTGAAAATTGAAGAAAATAATATCCAATTGAATCTTGTATTCTCTTACTTAATTATTTCCTCGATCAGTTTGCACCTTTGCATGTTCCGCATAAACATAACAATTCAGCTGCTTGGATCACAGTTGAAATCAAGAACCTTCTGAAGGAAAGTAATAATAAGCGTATAAGCGTCGCCTGGCAAAGAGAACTAAAAAAAATCCACTGATACAAGCACAGTTTCGTCAGCTAAGGAAATTAGTTCAAACAAAAATCAGGGATTCGTATAATTAATATAATTATAATGCTATAAATAAAAAAAATTAAAATTAAAATATTTGGCACTTACTTAGATGTTTATATCTAATTTTTAATCTTTTTTTTAGACATAACGCCGGATGTTCTCTTTTAGAAACTCTTCAAAATATAAACTAATGCTTTAGGAATCGAAGGTATATCTATGAAGATGATTCGACTAGTGCTTCCTGTAATTTTCCAGGTACTCCTTCACATCTATAACTCTTCCCTTCAGGTGGGATTTTTCCCTGATCTATGGAAAAAACCGCTGATTATCCCTATTCCTAAGGTTTCTAGCCCCTCTTCTCCTAATGATTTCCGGCCTATTTCGATACTGTGTGCTATGTCTAAGCCGCTAGAACGTATTGTGCATTCGCAACTTACGTATTACCTAGATGCAAATAGGCTACTCGAGCCGCTACAATCGGGCTTTCGGGCTAAGCACTGTACATTAACAGCCTTCCAGAAAGTTACTTCAGACTTTAATATCGCTATCGAAAAGAAGGAAATAACAATGGTTGTGTTATTTGATTTTTCTGAAGCTTTCGACATTTTTGATCACAAGCTTTTTTTAAATAAACTTCGTGACTTTAATGTATCCAGTACTGCGATTGCATGGTTCGAATCCTACTTAAAAAACTTGTTTCTACAAGGGCTTAATGCCAAGGGTGAACGGTTCAATTAAGAGCCGGGGGAGGGGGGGATCAAGAGTGGAGTCCCCCAGGGCTCCACTCTTTCCCCCCTTCTTTTCGGTCTGTACACCTTTGACCATGGTGGTGATCTTGAGCATTGTAAGTACCATAAGTTCGCCGACGATTTTAAACTATATATCTTTGGTCCTATCTCTTCCATTAATATTTTGATTGCAAAAGTTCAGAAGGATATTTATATAGCAAATAAATGGGCACTAAGCAATAGGTTAATACTAAACCCTTCAAAAACTAAAGCAATTATTATTGGACAGTCCTCTTCCCCGTCCACTGCTACCATCCCTTAGCTTGAGGTTGATGGCATTGACATTGCATTCCTTGATTCGGTGAGGGATTTGGGATACAGCCTCAACCGTACCCTCTCCTGGAAAGAGCAAATTCTTGAAATCTCGAGAAATACCTTTAGAGTACTCCAACAGATTAAAAGGCACAAGGAATCCTTGACAACATCAACTCGGATCCTACTTTCAAGAGTCTTATCCTCGCGTTTTCTGATTATGGGTGTATGGTATATGATGATATCACAGATGGACTGAATTCTAAACTCGAGCGAGCACTTAATGCTTGCATACGGTTTATCTATAATGAACTGAAATATGAACACATTACACTATATCGGCAACGGACGGAATTTCTTAATGTGGGTAAGAGAAGACAATTTTTTGTGGGCAATCTAATTAAGAATGTCTTTTATAACAAAACCCCTCAATATCTTCTAGATCTCTTTGAAAATAGAAATGTGACTTCACCTGCTCACGAATGCACCTTCGCCTTATCATTTTAAAAAGCTATTCTTAAACTTTTTATTTAGCATTGATCATTCTAATTTTGAAATTTCGCACTGGTGAATTGTGTATTGTAAATTTATCTAACTTTTAGTGACGTTTTACATCGTAGTATTATAACGTCTTAATAGTGTAACAATTAAATCTTTGTAATTCGATCCATAGTTTATATCATTTATCTAACAATTAAGTCTTAAGTTCTCTAATGATATCCGATTTGCCAACCACTAGCTTATATTACCATATATGACTGATATTCATCATGTGATAGATTATTTTTGTCTCTATCCATCTTTAATTCTTTTTGTTTTTCCAATGTCATAATCGTCGTTTGACCAGAGTTGTCACACTTTCTATGCGTCAGTATTATTTTCGTTGGTCTTAGGGTCTTCATTAAAATAAAATAATTAATAAACGAAATTACTGAAAAGTTCGTTTATTAATATTCTGACGTTTCGGCTAACACTGCGTGCCTTTTTCAAAGTATCTAAATAAATAATATATAAATATAAATAACAACAGTTTTTAAAAAAGATATTACAGAAAATATATATATTGTTAAAAGTAAAAGAAATAAAATACCTGTGATATCTTGTACGAAACAAGAGTTTTTCAATTTTGGAGTCAACATGTCAAGAGTTTGTGGTCAAATTTAAAAATAATTATAATATATGACTCAAATTTAAAAAACAATTATGAAACATATTATTGTAGAAAAAAGCCTCAAACATTAAAGAGGCTTTTTTGGATAGAGACTTACACCTCAAATTACAATAAAACAAAATCTTTATAATGTTTCGGGACAAACGACGAACATATGACAAAGTAGACAAGAGAATAACGTTAAGGCGGTAAATTCATTAATACAAAATAAAGGCATCATTCAAATGAATCGCAAATGAGGGAAGCGCGCCAAAGCAACTGGAATTTAAAATTGTGTTTATTTATTTATTTTATTTTTTTATATTAATTATTTTGTAATACTTTGATATATTTTGTTGACATTCGTGATTTCTGTCTGTAAGTTAATAGAAATATTGTGATATTTGTTTATAAAAATGGATTCAATTATCCGTCTTTTATAAATGTTTTTTTCTCTAGCTAGAATTTTAATATTGTTAAAATCAAAATCAAAGTAGTGGTTTAAGTTCCAACAATGTTGTGATAGACCTGTATTCAAATTTCCAACTCTAAAATCTCTTTTATGTTCAGAAACTCTAGTTCTTAATGTTCTACCTGTTTCACCAATATACACTTTTTCACAACAATTACATTTAATGAGATAAACAATACTAGACAAATTTTCGGTGTTATCAATATCTTTCGGATTAAATAAACATTTTTAAGAGAGTTTTGATTGCTAACGATTGATTGATTGATTGCTAACGTGTTTTGATTGATTGAAAAAGTGTATATTGGTGAAACAGGTAGAACATTAAAAACTAGAGTTTCTGAACATAAAAGAGATTGTAGAGTTGGAAATTTGAATACAGGTCTATCACAACATTGTTGGAACTTAAACCACTACTTTGATTTTGATTTTAACAATATTAAAATTCTAGCTAGAGAAAAAAACATTTATAAAAGACGAATAATTGAATCCATTTTTATAAACAA